>UNSF01000091.1:227580-376938 GCA_900538255.1 Ulva mutabilis | reverse complement strand
AAAGATTTACCTTCTGGCACCACCGCTGAATTGGTCGTGCGTTGCCCTCTTTGTTGAGTGAATCCCAGTACGATTGCATATCGCATGGGTCGACAAGATCCACTTTTTCCCTCCCACGCCCGCGCCAGCGCTGGTGATGCCATGAACTCCATCGCCGTGTTGCTCACCACTCGCCGGGGGGAGACTGAACACGCATCGGCGAGAATTTCCATGGCGGCCTTGCCACACGCCTCGGTACAGCGGGAATGAGACGATCTGCTGCACACAATGGAACTGTACTTCGCAGAACTGATAGCCGGCTGCTATAGGAGCATATGTGCATGCAGTACAGGACCTGTACAACCAGAATAGCACATGTTTGCTATTCGGACGTACCCCATCGGGTCCTGCCGCTGTCCTTGGCTGTCTTCGTCGCTGCCCTCATCGTCGTCGACAAGAATGACCCCGGTACGCTTCTGCTTGGCAGCCTTCTTCGGTGCTGCCACCGCCTTCTTCGGGCTTCCACCACCTTCTTCGGTTTGCCTGATGCGGGGGTTTCCCCGCGGGACTCCTCACTGGCAGCCCAGGACGGCCGGCGGCCGCTTCCTTGGGGGATGATGACGGACCAGGGCTTGTGGCGTGTCCGCATGCAGCCCCTCCCCCGAAGTCCCCTTGGTCTCGACCGCGGGAGGTGGTGGTGCTGTGGCCGGACCTGGCCCGGCGTGCGGAGGGGCGATGACCGGCTGCGGTGGTGGGCGGACGTCCGCTCGGGCAGCCGCCGACGCAGCCTGCCGGTGCCCCCACCGAAAGCGTGGTGCGGCTTGCCTCGCTATACCCCTCGCACGCACGGATGTGCCTTGTTTGCACAGCCCGGCGTCGTTGGCCATGCCAGGTGCAGAAGTTGGTTTGTTTATTCTGGGCGGTGCCTGTGATTGCGCCGGAAGCCCGCCAGATGCCACATCTGAACCAGCAGGGCGGGCTGCTAGTGGTGTCTCAGCCGTAGGCATGGGCCGTGGGGCAGCGCCAGGTATCAAATGGGCCGGGCCCATTGCCCGCGGAGACGCGTGCCCGGGTACATGCAACTCGGCGGATGGGAGACGTGGGGGTGAGTGGTGGGATGGGCCCTGCAGCTGGGATGTGTCTTGGGCCCTCTGCAATCGCGAGGCCCATCCTATGCTGGCACTGAGCCCGGCATGACTGGCTGCAGTCTGCAGCTGTCGCATGGACGCCAAGGTACCTCGTGATATGACGCCGTGGAAAGCTAGCCGCTCTTGTATCGCTGGCAGACTGTACTTGCTTCCCAGCGACTCGTTTGGGCATGCTGTATGCTTCTGGCGGGCCGCGTCTAAGATTCTGATCCGGAAGTCCCAGTACGCAAGCTGGGTTTCGCTGTTGTTTGGCCTTGCCATCGCCACCAGTAGCATGTCCCGTTGACTTCTGTATCTCTCCTCGGTTCCAGTCGCGCTGAAGTAATCTTCCGGTTGTATGAGAGCGTCCATGTCGCTGGGCTTGTCTACTAGTGGCCCCATCGGATCGCTAACTACCGAGGCACCTCGTTGAATCTGATATCTAAGGTAATTATTATAGTGAGTGCTTTGCTTGGGGAGGCGTTGCACGCGCTCCAACTCGACACGAAACATCTCAATCGACATGGTGAAGTGTTATGGATACAGTTGCACAAAAAATCAGGGAAACCGATGGAATCTGTATGCCACAGCACGCTCCAATTTCATGTTGCGTGCAGCGATGGGCTGGTATCACCGTGCACACCAGTGCACCGCAGTGGTAGCGCACCACATGTAGCCACGGCGTCCACACCTAGGTTGCCCCACCTGGTTGGGGAGGGTCCTTGCGTGGGGCACCTCATTTTAACTTGGAGAGTTGGACACCGTTTATAGACCGTTCAGCGTCTCCAGCTGACGAGTCGGGAAAAAACGGTAATGGCCGCGTTGTATTGGATAACAGGCCTCCCGGCTGCCATGGGACTCTGTCATGTTCGACTTATGGTGTCCACCGGTGCCGTCCATTGGATGCACACGACGAAGACGCTCGAGTGTGATGCAGTCACGCCGCGGAGGAAGGATATGTTACAACAGGATGCAACAGTGGGACGACTGATTCTGTAGTGCAGCGGGAAGGCTGCATGTTATGCCGCTTTAATCGCTTAGCGAGATCGTTGTGATTGCGAGCCGATGGACAGGACTGTGGCTCCACCCGTGGCCTTAGACACGACTGTGGCTCCACCCGTGGCCTTAGACACGTCTTTTAGCCGGGCTGGTGTAGATTTCGGGGTGCTACGGACCGAGGCGGCCTTCGAGCGCGAGCCTGCGTACGTGTCTCATCGTGTGGCTGATCAGTGCATCGAGTCACCGGTCATGCCACTGACCTAGAGGAGGTATTACGATCACATTGACTGTCGATATGTCATGAAAGCGAGATGCCCATGAGCGCTGCATGCTACTCACGAACCACAGCTAGATAATAAGCAGCCTACGTCCTGGAATCACAGCTCTGATACCCAAATAGCACGGGTTGGTACGTCTTGCAATAGCCACTCGCACTACCCACGCAGCACTACACAGTTGACAGCTTCTCTCAAAATGATGATTGCCGCAGCACTCCCCGTCCTCCCGGATGCTTTGGCAGCAATGGATAAGATCCGTCCAAACGTGCAACCGTTACAGTTTCACTGCAAGGTGTAAGTCGATCAAATCATGAGCGTACTAGGCGTTCTACCAGACGCCTTGTACGCTGTCATAAACATATGCCCCCCTTGCACAGAGTTAGTGGCTGCTAGAGTCAATGTAACAGACGGGAGGTCAATGACCCAGCTGCAGCAAAACGGCGGTTGCTTGCCACTGGCAACACCGACACCACCTTATACAGCTCTGATGGCCTTCCCAGCTCTGCGTCTGGGGGCCTCGAGCCTGGGCTGGGAACAACCACTGCATGGTACATATTGCACACCCCGGCGTCGATGACTTCTGCCGCATCGCTAGCAACATCATCCCGAAGCCCATGCTCATTGACCTTCTCATATTCAACTTAGACAAAATATTTGAACTGGCCCACATACAGCTCACGATCATCGCCATTAACACATTCTATCAAGAACCATGTGTTGTCTGACACCTTCTGAGAGGTGTTTTGCAGACAGGACGCCTCCTCGTTAATCGGGAGCAAGGCACGCACATGCTTCCGGAGGTGGACCTTGGATTTTTCTGCAGCCTGGCCCGCCACAGTCAGACCTAGTGATGCACAAACGGCTGGGCGCCGTTCAGCAACATTCAGATCTGTATGACTGGGCCAGCCTCGCGCGGCAAAATCCTCATGCTCTGCACATATGAGGTATGGCAAGCCACCCAGTTCACGACGCGGACCAGTGGGTACAGGCATTACCTCCTTCCACTCTTCTGTGGAAAGGTCTTTGCCAGCCCCCAACATTGCTGGAGGGATGAAGGACCCCGCTGGTGCAGGCGCTGCAGGCCCTACGGCAGGTCCGGCAGCAGGCCCGGCGGCAGGGGCGGCACCAGGCCCGGCGGCCGGCGCGGCAGCAGGCTCGGCGGCTGGAGCAGCGGCAGCCCAGGCGGGCGTAGCGGCAGCAGCCCCGGCGGCAGGAGCGGCAGCAGGCCCGGCTGCCAGTGGTTGCGGTTGCTGAGGCTGTTGTCCCGCAGGCGCACGTATGCGTTTCCGCCGTCCCGCTCTGGCGTCAGCAATGGCTTCGGAAAGCAGAACTTTGTGGCCAAGCTCTAGGACCAGGCGGTCGCATGCCCGCCGCATGAGGAGATCGTTGACAAAGATGCGCTCTGCGCCGGCCGTGCCCCTGTACTTGATCAGCCGCTTGAAGTACTGCACGAGACGTTCGATCCAATACTCTAGGAAGAAGAAGGATGGGCCGCATGCTCTCACTTGATCGGGCACGTGAACAGCCGCCAGGTGCAGCTTGAAGGTGGTCAGCACCTGCCCGCCAAAGATCTGCAGCAGATCACCATCTGTCGATGCAGACGAACTTGCGCACCGCAGATGCACCACCCGCCTATCAGCGCAGCACAACGACAACCTGCTGTACACCGTAGGACAAAGCAGGGCGGCTGATTGAGTGGAAATGCATCTCCTGGGCTCGCTTCCCGTAAGATAACAAGCGCTGCTGTGCCTCCAGGATCCTCTTCCAAGTGTGCTGCCCCTTCATGAAGCGCATGAAGTCCAGACACCCCTGCCGCAGGTCCCCCCACAGCCCTTCAAAGACGGCACGCAGGTGTGAATGCTCTCGGGTGTTCTCCCATGGCAGATCGTGCAGGATGTACGTGCTCCAGGTCTCCACAAACGTCATCCAGTCCTCCATGAGGTAGTTGCCGCGATGCCTGCACATGGCGAGCTACTGCCTCTGACAATGTCCGGAGGGTGTAGGGGGTCGCGCTGAGAGGACGCGCGTCCACAAACCACAGCGCGCTGAGCACAGCCGATAACAGAAGGGGCTATGCCACATGAAACATCGGATCAGGCGCTATTGAAGCAAGGAGGAGCGTACTGGACAATATCTCGGTAGGTGTTCTTCATCAGTGCGATCTTCCTCACCCCCACTTGCACTCCCCGGTGTGTGATCTTCCGCAGGATCGCCACCGGAAGAACGTATCTCGCCGCCGCTCCTTGTCGCTTTGCCGATGGGCCAGGTAACCACTGCTTCCAGAAATCCTTCAGAATGCCCAAAAGGAAGATGTGGGCGACGCCAAAGCGTAGGAAAGTACAGGGGCTGCACATGTGCAGGGAGAGGGTCAATGATTGAGGTGGCTCTCACACAAGTATTGGGGGGGGGGGGGGGGAGCAGAAGGATGTAGGACCAGCAAGCAGAAGGATGTAGGACCAGCAAGCAAAAGGATGTAGGACCAGCGAGCGGGCAGGAGCACACTTGAAGTAGGAGAGTTTGTGGAACAGTGGCCGCCCCCACAATCCCAGCTCCAGGCACTCAGCGCGTGCGCGATTCTGACGGGTAGAACGGGCAGCGATTCCACTATACGGCGGACGTGTAGGGGTGTCCACCTGCACAAGAGAAAGGTGCAATGGCAGTTAGGATGGCCGCATCCGGGCATTGAGTGGCATCCCTAACAGAAAGACGCCGCATGGACACCGCATGGACGCATCAGGTCGGTCGGTGCACCAAGAGGACCGGTGTGGGGAGCACGGAGGGCACAAATGCATGGCGAACCTGGGACATGATCTCTGAAGCTGTCTCAGCTGTGTTTGTGATCTCTGCGCCAGACCACTTCAGAACGCAATCATCGCACCAAGTGCCCTCTGCAATGACAGTGGTTTCCTCAGTGTACCCCTTGCGAACATCATGGACATTCGTGTCCATGGTCATGTAACCAGGGGGCATGCGCGGCTTGGCGGGAAAGCCACCCTGTGTTGTGCCGTCTTGTGGTGGGAGCGTGCATCCTCTCGAGTCACAGGGAACCGCTTGAACAATGTCGCGGAAGCATAGCCACCTGCACTCAGCTTAACGGTGGCTTTGCAAAGACAGAGCGGCGTATGGACGACAAGCAAGGGCACTACCCTTAACTGCGAGATGTCACACCGGACTGTGTTTGCTTCCTTCACTGTGACGCCTCGGAAGGCGCAACGCAGGCAAGCTGCCTTGGCCCCATGGCCAACAGAGTTGGCGATCTTCTCCAAGATGGGTATGTCGCCCTCCGCCCAGCCACACACGGGCCACAGCTTCACCGTCCTCTTGCCCAACTCGGGTCGATCTGGGTCATTCCAGATCTCCACTGTTATTGGAGTCGTACCATCCCTGCCTGCAGAAGCGGGTTGCTGCACATACAACTGGTCTACAGCGCGGAACAGGTGCTGGCAATTACAGTGTGGTACACAATGAGATGTGTAGGACCCAGCAGCGCCGAGGCACAGAGCACTAGGTACGCAAACAGACAAAGCAGCTCAATACCCTGGCCAACCGAGCGTGACACAGTCGGCGGTAGGGGGACGCCATACCGGGATCGTGTGCGAGGAAGAAGTCTGCCAGCGAAGAGAAGATGCTGTCAAGGCTTGTGGGCTCGGTTGGCCCCTCCACAACGCCGAGTGGAGCCCAGGTATCGTGCATGGCGGTCATCTCGAGGTGGAGATCCTGGAGCCGCATGCCCCAGATCAGCGCGCCGTGTTGCTTGTTTACGAACAGCTGACCTCCATCAGCCCCTACACCAAGCATCACCGTATCAAGAGATGGTCACACGCAGTAGGAGGTAATAAAGGGGACCGATGGCGGCGCAACCATACGACAGACTGCGGCATGGCGGGAGCACACCTAGGCTCACTAGCACAGCGAACTCATCGGCGTCCGGGGACGTCTGGTAAAACTTGTTACGGCACCGCTCATTCAATTCCTTGCCAGCAGGCGAGCCCCAGAAGGACTCTGGGTCCTTAAAAGATTCCTCCCGGTGACGTAACATCGCAGGCAGCATGTGCGGCTGCCGCACAAGGTCCACAAAGGTACCCTCGTTCCCGAAGAAGAATGCACTGCGTTTAGGGGTGACATGCCCTCCCGGGCCACGCTTGAATCGAGGGTTGCAACAGCCTGGTCGCTGGCAAACATCGTCAGCGTGTGCTCCATGACTGTCTGACGGGATGTCTGGGAAGACATGCCAACAAGAGTCGCACACGTGACTCTCGCAGTCATGGCTGTCTTCTGCGGCCAGTGCACATTGGAGCATGTGGTAGGAACGGGGAAATAGATTTTCCGGTGGCAATAGCAAGAAATGCACCATCTGGCAGAGCGAGTCCATAGCTGCATTTGGGATGCGATGCTGTGAAGCCAGCCTGGTCAACCACACCGCCACCTCGCGCACCTTGACATCATGGTCATCCGTGATGGGTTCTGCGAGGCTGTAGTGGAGATAAGCCCCGGTATCTCGTCTGGGCACCTTGACAGGCTCGTCATCCTCAGGATGGGGAAGCATAGGGGGATGCAGAGGGGGGTGGAGGGCCTCGTCGTCTACTGGGTCCTCTTCCCAGTCCTCGTCATCGCCCTCCTCGGCGTCAAACCACACCTCCTCGTAATTGTCCTGTAGGGGGTCGAACCCATCATAGATGGGGTCGGCTTCAACTGCGGGTACAGCCGCAGGCACGAGATGCGCCTGCATACAAGATTCGGTCGGGCAGCCTTGCCGGGAGCAAGTCACGTGGCAGAGGACTCGTCAGGAGCCTGCACTTGCGAGGTCGCTCAACTCTGACCCCATGCGGATTGACCACAGCAACGTACCGGAGCTTGTGGGTGCTCGGGGTCCCCGACTGGATAGATGTCCCCGATAAGGGGCCAATCCGGGACGGGGTGCGGAACATGCTGCGCAGGCGATGGGAGGCGGAGCGGCACGTCGGCACCTCCACTGCCCGCGGGCTGATCGACATCCATATTGCCACTGGCACCAGCGTCGTTTGCCACTGGCAAGCCATCAAAATCGACCGCATTGTCTTGCCGCACTGGCTTTGCAATCGGTTGCTTGTGCTCGTCTACGGCCGCGAACATACGCTGGCGACATGCTCGAGGCACAAAATGCGCCTCCAACTTGGTGACATCACGGAGAGGAGTGGTGCAATAATTACATACGTAATGTTTTGGTTTAGAGCCGCTCTTAGGAACAATAGACACGTTGAACAGATCACACAATTCGCCGATCTCACGGGCCGAACGACGGCGCTTTGGGGCGCCTCCGCTGGACATTTAGTCACCGCTCCCGAGAAACGTACGGATACACTGAAGGGTTTTATACGATGCGTGATTCAGCGGGCTCCGCGGACTCAGTGGTCTCCCGTACTGCCCGACTTACTTGCCGAACTGCGCCTGTAGACACATAATCGACATCGCGGGGCCATTCCGTGTAGGAAAAAATCCGAGTGGGCCCATCGGTTCCGACTTCAACAAATCAGCTGGCTGCCTGCCTGAGAATACTTCATCAACGCTTATGTGCTTTCTGAACAGCAGGACTTACTATACGTCACCGCCGCGGCCACAGCACAACAGCAACGCAAGATGCAGGATCCCACGAAAGACACCACGATCACGCTGAGGTACGATCGCATAGCGGCTGATATAATATGTTTACAAGTGATGGAGAGCAGTCACGAGCTTTATGTTCAGCGTGTGTCGTGAATCACCGCTGCGTAACAACTCCACGGCTGCGTGCATTGACGCCCCAGTCGTCCCTGCTGCAGAGCTGGCTCAGCCACACCGTTCCAGTGAACTGCTGCTCTCAAAAGCGAGCCGCTGGCCTGGAGCATGAAAGCCACCCTCTTTAGTGCGTGTGGTGCAGTGCAGCCATACTGTATGCAGTCGGTGCGACTGGTCAGCGAGGCCAATCCCGACGCTTATCTAGATGTTGGCTTCAACGACTTTGCTCAGGTAATGAACCTTATTCGCACTTCGGCGGAGCCGATCAAGGACGGTTTGCACCCGCCTTTTGCATGCACGCTGCTAGAGCCCGAGCCACCAGCTCATCAGCCCGCTTCGACTGCGGGTGCATCCGTAGTGTCGATGGACGCAGATTATGTCAGCGTTAACCATAATCGCCGTCCCGCTCTGCGACTGGAGTCGCCGTGGGTGATGTGGCGGGATCGGTGCCTGATGTCTACAGACAGGATCCAGAGCACGTTGAAGGACATCCCGACGGCGTTGAAGGACACCCTAGCGGCCTGTCAAGACGCCAAGACTCTGACTGAATGCTTTGAAAAGTTTGTCCACAGGAAGCCGGGAGAATACCTAATCCTGGCAACCGTTGAAGCTTGCGAGTTTTTAGGCGCAACGGTACGATGCGTATCTTCCCTGTCTCGTTACGGGCCAGACAACAGTAACCTAATTGCTATATATTCTAGCGGTTCATCTGACAGCTTACACTGTCCGTCCATGCTATGTCGATGTGCACTTGGTCATCAACGACGCGAATACCGCCGTCCCGATTAAACTCGAGAGGCGTGTAGCGTTCCAGATCCCTGAGTCAATTTGGTGTTAATCAGAGAAGCACCGATCGTTACGTGCAGCTTTGGCCAAAGCTGCAGTGTCAAAGCGGTTAACATGCCATGGGCGGTTGTTACGCGAGTTTGGCCAAGCGAAAAACGTGTACAGGCCCGTAGGCCCATCCCATTGCAATTGGTGGTACACGTTAGCAGCATGGCATGCAATATCGGTCATAGGTGATATGTTACGACAGCTTGTGCGTGCGGATGTATGGAGCATTGTGGCGACGAGTGCATGGAGTCCGAATAGGCCTATTCGGACACTCGTTCCGACGACGGCACTTAGCCAATACGCGACTAGGTAGGGCCGCGTCGAGCATTGTGGCGACAAGTGCATGGAGTCCGAATAGGCCTATTCGGAGACTCGTTCCGACGACGGCACTTAGCCAATACGCGACTGGGTACGGCCGCGTCGAGCATTGTGGCGACAAGTGCATGGAGTCCGAATAGGCCTATTCGGACACTCGGTCCGACGACGGCACTTAGCTCAATACGCGACTGGGTAGGGCCGCGTCGAGCATTGTGGCGACGAGTGCATGGAGTCCGAATAGGCCTATTCGGACACTCGGTCCGACGACGGCACTTAGCTCAATACGCGACTGGGTAGGGCCGCGTCGAGCATTGTGGCGACGAGTGCATGGAGTCCGAATAGGCCTATTCGGACACTCGGTCCGACGACGGCACTTAGCTCAATACGCGACTGGGTAGGGCCGCGTCGAGCATTGTGGCGACGAGTGCATGGAGTCCGAATAGGCCTATTCGGACACTCGGTCCGACGACGGCACTTAGCTCAATACGCGGCTGGATGGGGCCGCGTCGAGCATTGTGGCGACGAGTGCATGGAGTCCGAATAGGCCTATTCGGACACTCGGTCCGACGACGGCACTTAGCTCAATACGCGACTGGGTAGGGCCGCGTCGAGCATTGTGGCGACGAGTGCATGGAGTCCGAATAGGCCTATTCGGACACTCGGTCCGACGACGGCACTAAGCTCAATACGCGACTGGGTAGGGCCGCGTCGAGCATTGTGGCGACGAGTGCATGGAGTCCGAATAGGCCTATTCGGACACTCGGTCCGACGACGGCACTTAGCTCAATACGCGACTGGGTAGGGCCGTGTTGAGCATTGTGGCGACGAGTGCATGAAGTCCGAATAGGCCTATTCGGACACTCGTCCCGACGACGGCACTTCAGTCAATACGCGGCTGGGTGGGGCCGCCTCGAGCATTGTGGCGACAAGTGCATGGAGTCCGAATAGACCTTTTCGGACACTCGTCCCGACGACGGCACTTAGCCCAATTCGGCCCACATCTCGCATGATCGATTGGCACCGCCAAGTATAGGTGGCATGCCGTACTTCAGTCAGCCCACCGGTGTTGTGCAGGACCTCGAGTCATTCTTTGCGGAGCATTCCATGTCCGCTGCCAATCGAACGGCCGTTGAGGAGGGTGTCACCTTGTGCAAGAACCTAGGCAGCGCATGGCGGGCTATGATGCAAGAAGCTCTAAAAGAGAACATTACGTGTGTGCATGCTGCTCACCTGCCTTCTGCCCCCAGGTCGACTGCCACCTCACACAGTTACACTGGGTTTGCTGCAGATACGACCAGCTGCGCACTGGTCTGTCTAATCGCAATAACCGACGAGAGAAAGAATTTGGCAAGGCCACGAAGAAAGATATACCACATACCTCGCAATATGCTGTCAATCTGAAAGCTTTCACTACAAATCTGGTATGCCGCCCGCACCGTCACCTAGACTTGGCAAATACCAACGCATTCGTGTTAAGCGTACGTGTGGATTTGTCAGTGTTGCTGTGACTGTCAGGCACAGCATCGACATGCAGGTACAGCGCACTGTCATCCAGGGGCATGTGATGCATTTTGACCATCGCATGTCAGCGATTGACAGTCTCCGTTCCTGCAGGTGCGAAACCCAGCTGACCCCAAGGCACCTGCACGGACATGCGAAGACTGGACAATGCGTGGTGTCTATGCGGTTCCGGCCAAATGGGGGAACAGCGCCAGGAGGGGTACGGAGAAGCGCAAGCCACCCACTAAGGTGGTGAAGGCACCAGTCCGTGTTAACTCAGAGGCCGCTGAAGATGTTGCAGAGTCGCCGGCGAAGGCAGCCGACCCGACTGAGGACGACGGGGTGCAGGCATGTCATCAGCTCCTCTGCAAGCCTGCTTACCTTACCATGCTAACCCAACGATGCGCCCTGATTGCACACAAGCAATTGTGTTGACTGATCGCTGGCATGATACCAAGGCAACTGCCAGCCAATAACTCGTTGCACTGTGTAGAGAGGTGCCGCGCGCCGGAAGCTGGATGTTGATCAGAGCGAGCCCAAGCCCAACAGTCAGCCAGGCGCCATGAGCTCGCCTGTACCAAGCTCTTATGTCCAGGCTCGTGAAAGTACTCGATCATCAGGACACGGGGCTTCTTTGACCACCGATTTCAACCCTCCCGCTCAGGTAAGACTTGACTGACTTTTCATTGATTTTGTCAGTGCTGTGCAAACCAGGCAGCGTGGCTCAAAAATTTGCCTTGCTTATCGTCACAACCAGCACAATATCTCCAACATCTTCTGTCCTGACAGAGTCAGGTGTGGTGCAGCGCACGGTCGAGCGTGGCAAAGACCTTCAAGAGCGGGTTAACATGCTAAAAGGATTGCTGAAAGACCAAACTCCAACAACTGTAGGCGCCACTGCGCCGATGTGGGACCTGCTAGCAACTGCTGAGGTAAGGTCCACCTCGCTAGATGCATGAACTGCGCGAGTTTGTGTTGATGAGCGTTCATGGGCGACGTTGACAGGTTGGAGCCCATAGTATATGCTGTTTCACATGGGATCCCTGCCACGACCAACCAATTCCACCCACCTGAAAAAAAAACCTTGCAGGCAGAGTTGGCTGCACTGCAGAAGCAGATCGACGCAGCGTTGGAGGACGCCATGCCTTAGATCGCACAGGATCGGCATGGCTGGCGGCCATGGTAGCAGCAGGATGAACTGCCTGCCAGAATGGAGTCAGTGGACATGCATAGAGGAGCATGCGGGGATGTAGGGAGGTGAGATGTAGTGAGCTGGTGTGTCTCAGTGACACGAGCGCTGTTGACAGGGAGCCCTGCAGAAGGCGCCAGCAGTGCGGTTTTGCGATCCGAGGAGGACGTCCTCGGTGACGCGGGTGGGGGACTCGAGTCCGAGGAGGACGTCCTCCTACGGACGCCATCGGGATGTGATCTTGGTGGCAGGCGGACCTGCGTCTCCGACGAGGACGCCATGATGACGCTTAGGTGACCCATATTTTTTACCCACCATGCCATCATGACGCCCGTGCCTCGCCATAGTGACGTCATCATGTAACATGTAATCTTATCATTGACGTCACTTCGACAACATCCTCCTGTCATCCGAGCGTCATCCAGCCGTCCGCATAACATCGTCGGGTCATCGGAGCATCCGCCTGGCATCATCCACGTGTCCTCATCCTGTCCTGATGCCGTACTCGTTAGTTTGAGTACGCCATGCCACTATCCCGATGATGTCCCTCCGCCGTCATCCGACCGTCACTTTCGTGCCATCCGCACATCCTTCGTGTACGTCCTCCTCGGGCTGGCAGCATCATTATAGTGTCGGGGACGGCCTCGGGGACGGCCTCGGGGACGGCAAGACGTCCCCGGCGTGACGTCATAGATGACGTCCTGGTGACGTTTGGCGCGGGGACCGCTCCGGTTTCAAGGGGACGTCACGATGATCCCTACGTGACGTCCTCGCAAGGCCGGACGTCATCAAATTTATACTGTGTACTTCATCGTGACGTCATAGTGATGCTTGGGTTGTGTCATATGGACGTCCCCTTAGAGTCACCGTAAGTCTGTAGTGGATATGACGTCCTCATCAGAACTTGTACCTTCCTTCCCACAACTATGACGTCCTCATGATGTCGTGCACGTGTCATCCCACTGTCCTTGCACCGTCCTTGTACTGTCCTCGCTTGCACTGAGGACACTCGGTCAGAGTGTCGATGACGACCCCTTGGGGTCATCCCACGGCCACCCATGACGTCTTCTCCGCGTCATGTGCCCGTCATTCAAGGACGTCCTCATCGGACTGGCAGCATCGTTGCAGTGGAGTGTGCGTGCGCACACATAAACAGGTCTCCCGGTCCTGAGCCATGCCGCACGCAATCAGAACGCGTCAGCCTGATGCTTGAAGCTCTGCCTCGCGCATAGAGTTTGCGTGCGCGCACAGATCACGTCTTCTGGTTCTCAGCCATGCCGCACGCAATCAGAACACGTCAGCCTGATGCTTGAACCTCTGCGTCGCGCATATAGTGTGCGTGCGCGCACAGATCAGATCTCCTCGTCCTCAGTCATGCCGCACGCAATCAGAACACGTCAGCCTCATGCTTCAAGCACAGCCTCGCGCCCGGAGTGTGCGTGCGTGCACAGATCAGGTCTCCAGGGCCTCAGCCATGCCGCACGCAGTCAGAACACATCAGTATGATGCTTGAACCTCTGCCTCGCGCATAGAGTGTGCGTGCGCGCACATATCAGATCTCCTCGTCCTCAGTCATGCCGCACGCAATCAGAACACGTCAGCCTCATGCTTCAAGCACAGCCTCGCGCCCGGATTGTGCGTGCGTGCACAGAACACGTCTCCAAGTCCTCAGCCATGCCGCACGCAGTCAGAATAAATCAGCCTGATGCTTGAAGCTCTGCCTCGCGCATAGAGTGTGCGTGCGCGCACAGATCAGATCTCCTCGTCCTCAGTCATGCCGCACGCAATCAGAACAAGTCAGCCACATGCTTCAAGCCCAGCCTTGCGCCCGGAGTGTGCGTGCGTGCACAGATCAGGTCTCCAGGGCCTCAGCCATGCCGCACGCAGTCAGAACACATCAGCCTGATGCTTGAAGCTCTGCCTCGGGCATAGAGTTTGCGTGCGCGCACAGATCAGGTCTCCAGGTCTTCAGCTATGCCGCACGCAGTCAAAACACATCACCTTGATGCTTGAACCTCTGCCTTGCGCATAGAGTGTGCGTGCGCGCACAGATCAGATCTCCTCGTCCTCAGTCATGCCGTACGCAATCACAACACGTCAGCCTCATGCTTCAAGCACAGCCTCGCGCCCGGAGTGTGCGTGCGTGCACAGATCAGGTCTCCAGGGCCTCACCCATGCCGCACGCAGTCAGAACACATCAGCCTGATGCTTGAAGCTGTGCCTCGGGCATAGAGTTTGCGTGCGCGCACAGATCAGGTCTCCAGGTCTTCAGCTATGCCGCACGCAGTCAAAACACATCACCTTGATGCTTGAACCTCTGCCTTGCGCATAGAGTATGCGTGCGCGCACAGATCAGATCTCCTCGTCCTCAGTCATGCCGTACGCAATCAGAACACGTCAGCCTCATGCTTCAAGCACAGCCTCGCGCCCGGATTGTGCGTGCGTGCACAGAACACGTCTCCAAGTCCTCAGCCATTTCGCACGCAGTCAGAATAAATCAGCCTGATGCTTGAAGCTCTGCCTCGCGCATAGAGTTTGCGTGCGCGCACAGATCACATCTTCAGGTCCTCAGCCATTCCGCACGCACTCAGAACAAGCCAGCTTCATGCTTTAAGCACAGCCTTGCGCCCGCAGTGTGCGTGCGCGCACAAAACAGGTCTCCCACTCCTCAGCCACGCCACACGCAATCAGAAAACGTCAGCCTGATGCTTGAAGCTCTGCCTTGAGCATAGAGTGTGCGTGCGCGCACACATCAGATCTCCTTGTTCTCAGTCATGCCGCACGCAATCAGAACACGTCAGCCTCATGCTTCAAGCACAGCCTCGCGCCCGGAGTGTGCGTGCGCACACGGAACAGGCCTCCCGGTCCTCAGCCATGCCGCACGCAATCAGAACACGTCAGGCTGATGCTTGAAGCTCTGCCTCGCACGCAGAGTTTGCGTGCGCAGACAGATCACGTCTTCTGGTTCTCAGCCATGCCACACGCAATCATAACACGTCAGCCTGATGCTTGAAGCTCTGCCTCGCGCATAGAGTCTGCGTGCGCGCACAGATCACGTCTTCTGGTTCTCAGCCATGCCACACGCAATCAAAACACGTCAGCCTGATGCTTGAGCCTCTGCCTCGCGCATAGAGTGTGCGTGCGCGCACAGATCAGATCTCCTCGTCCTCAGTCATGCCGCACGCAATCAGAACACGTCAGCCTCATGCTTCAAGCACAGCCTTGCGCCCGGAGTGTGCGTGCGCGCACAGATCAAGTCTCCAGGTCTTCGGCTATGCCGCACGCAGTCAACATACATCACCCTGATGCTTGAGCCTCTGCCTCGCGCATAGAGTGTGCGTGCGCGCACAGATCAGATCTCCTCGTCCTCAGTCATGCCGCACGCAATCAGAACAAGTCAGCCACATGCTTCAAGCCCAGCCTTGCGCCCGGAGTGTGCGTGCGTGCACAGATCAGGTCTCCAGGGCCTCAGCCATGCCGCACGCAGTCAGAACACATCAGCCTGATGCTTGAAGCTCTGCCTCGGGCATAGAGTTTGCGTGCGCGCACAGATCAGGTCTCCAGGTCTTCAGCTATGCCGCACGCAGTCAAAACACATCACCTTGATGCTTGAACCTCTGCCTTGCGCATAGAGTGTGCGTGCGCGCACAGATCAGATCTCCTCGTCCTCAGTCATGCCGTACGCAATCACAACACGTCAGCCTCATGCTTCAAGCACAGCCTCGCGCCCGGAGTGTGCGTGCGTGCACAGATCAGGTCTCCAGGGCCTCACCCATGCCGCACGCAGTCAGAACACATCAGCCTGATGCTTGAAGCTGTGCCTCGGGCATAGAGTTTGCGTGCGCGCACAGATCAGGTCTCCAGGTCTTCAGCTATGCCGCACGCAGTCAAAACACATCACCTTGATGCTTGAACCTCTGCCTTGCGCATAGAGTATGCGTGCGCGCACAGATCAGATCTCCTCGTCCTCAGTCATGCCGTACGCAATCAGAACACGTCAGCCTCATGCTTCAAGCACAGCCTCGCGCCCGGATTGTGCGTGCGTGCACAGAACACGTCTCCAAGTCCTCAGCCATTTCGCACGCAGTCAGAATAAATCAGCCTGATGCTTGAAGCTCTGCCTCGCGCATAGAGTTTGCGTGCGCGCACAGATCACATCTTCAGGTCCTCAGCCATGCCGCACGCACTCAGAACAAGCCAGCTTCATGCTTTAAGCACAGCCTTGCGCCCGCAGTGTGCGTGCGCGCACAAAACAGGTCTCCCACTCCTCAGCCATGCCACACGCAATCAGAAAACGTCAGCCTGATGCTTGAAGCTCTGCCTTGAGCATAGAGTGTGCGTGCGCGCACACATCAGATCTCCTCGTTCACAGTCATGCCGCACGCAATCAGAACACGTCAGCCTCATGCTTCAAGCACAGCCTCGCGCCCGGAGTGTGCGTGCGCACACGGAACAGGCCTCCCGGTCCTCAGCCATGCCGCACGCAATCAGAACACGTCAGCCTGATGCTTGAAGCTCTGCCTCGCGCACAGAGTTTGCGTGCGCACACAGATCACGTCTTCTGGTTCTCAGCCATGCCACACGCAATCAGAACACGTCAGCCATGATTGCTGGCGGAGGGTGGAGCCTCCACGCCGTCGTCCACCCTGTGTACTTAGCTTCTCACTGGAGCTTGGTCCTCATTTTCCACCCAAGTACGCCCACCACTCTCACCCTGACTGACTCCAATCCCTCTGACTGTACTGCTCAGTGTAGCCGCAGGCTTGCATGTATGCGGGACTTATTTGTAGTTGTCAAACCACGTATGAGCGTGATCCCAAGTCCGTCGGTGCAGACAGAGTGCGGCAATGGCTGGGCGCTACCGAGGGTGAGCGCGACAGGATGAGGTCGGCCGAACAGCACACCATCATCCTGCATGTGGACAGTCTGAGGTACACAAAGCACGACACGGACGTCGTAGCAGGGAAGTGGATCCGGACGATGGCGTTTCTGCTGAACACCGCAGTAGACACGGTCAAGGAGGCGGTGAAGATATGGGCGGTGTGCTTCCGGTCACAGTGTATACCCTGGACCAACGTCTGGGTCAACAGTGATGTACAGTATCTCATGATCGGCCGCCAACCCTAGCTTTGGTGCGACTGAATGTGGCACTACTTTGCATACAACATCACCTATACGACCAATGACGCCACTATTGAACTGCGGTCGTTGTGTAGGTGCCACCGAGTATTTGCCCACAACAGCCGGACGCCGTTTCGTGCGGCATGTACACCGTGCTCAACCTAGAGCATGTCCTGGAACGGTGTGCGCCGGGTCTGCTCTGGGATACGAACGCCGGCCGGCCGAACGTAGACGTTCCTGGGGGGGCAGCCAATCCTGCCCGAGCCCAATCCAGTTCGTTGATGAGCTTGCCGCGTGGGCCCCCACGGTATGACGAACTGTGGGCACCGATAAAGTTTTTCCATAACGAGCCGTGGTACGGCGTGGGCGATGCCAAGGCGTACAGGGCCGTACATCGCGCCAACTTCTGCATGCAGTGGGCGGAAGACGGAGGGCAACCTTTCCACGTGGATGATGACAAGGCAGTCACTGAACTGAAGGACTCAGTTTACGATCTGCCCCATGACAAAGATGGGAAGCCGTGGAAAATCAGGTGCGAACGATGCGCCGCCCAATGACCAACTGTGCTACCGGTACCACGCATACTGCCCGCGCACGACTGGCAACTGTCTCCAAATCCTGCTCTGATTACGGTGAAGTCTGCAAAACAGAAGTCGTCATATGCAGGCCGTTAGTACTGCAATCGAGGTGGGTGAACGCGAAGCATCTGGACCCGCCCCTGGCTATACGGGCGCAGCATATGTACAAGCGGTCTTCAGGACGGACTCGGCAGCGGCCAAGCTCGGGCGATACTCGGCCCGACAGGAGGGGACGGTCACCACGGCGAGGGGGCAGCCGGGCTGATAGAGGGACCAACGCAAGTGGCCGGCAGGCAACCAGTCAGCAGCCGCACCGAGGACGTGGTAGCGGCAGCTCTCGGGGGCGGGCTGGGGCGAACGCAAGGGCCGGTTCGCGTGGCCGTTCGGGTGGGCGGGGACACGCCCCGCCTAAAAGGAGATAGTTGCAAGTTCAGGGGTAACCAGTAGTGAGCATGTTGCACAAGGTGTAATGGTCACTATGTGTACTGATCAATCGCAGTGGATACGATGACGCCATGTCGCCGTTGACATATCATCGCTGCTTCGCAGACCGGCGATGACCGCTGGCCCTGCCAACGCGAGACGCACCATCCAGTTCCGGAGCCTCCTGAGCCCACTTCTGCACTGCAGTGTGGGCGTTCCTAGTGTCCAACGTACCGTACAGTAGTTATCTTGCAGTTTCAGCATCGCTGATCGGGCAGTGCGTGGATACAGCGTTGCGGGTGCTGTGCTGCACACCATTTCTAACTTGGTGGAATTGGATGCGAAACGAGGCTCGCAGGCGCACAGATGCGCAGTACATATAGCTGAGATCCCATCCCATGCGTCTGATTATATACTGTATGGTCAACGTTGCGCACGATACTTCCCCACGCGACAGCGTTTACAGTTGTGCCCTGTCTTTTTAGACGGAATCTCCAACGGACGTGGAACACGCGCGGGGTTGGGGCGATCGGCACGTCGTCGCCGCGTTTGAGAGACTGTAAGAACAGAGGTGGAGAAGATCTTGTAAACGCGTCGGCATCCGATGATTCCAACGGCGCGAACCGTTCGGACAAACATTATCGTAGGGGAAGCTATGGAGACAGGGCACCTGCGACCACGGCAAGAGTCCCTTACGCTACGGCGACATTGCTACGCACCCGATGCTGGAGCCCGGCCCAGCACGTCATAGGGACGGACTCTACCAATTCTGCAAGCGACGGAGTTTTCCAGCGTTGATTTCCTGTGAATACGTACAGCGGGCCATGAGCAACAGCGGACAAACACGGCCTTTGGCCGATACCGCCGCGCGCGAGGACGCCGAGCAGAGCATAGTTGAGAATATCGCAGTTGTTGTAGAAACGAACGGCGCGTTCTCTGCCGCAACGGTTGACAGGATGCAGCGGTTCGGAACGTTTAACTCGCTCTTGAAGCGGAGCACAGCTGAGATCTGCGCAGCGGGCAGGTCCCTCGAGTACGCAGCGCGACACAACATATACTGGACCATTGTATTATTCAATGCGTGGATGCAGCATTTCGACGCGCTGGAGCCTGCGTGGCAGCGCGTACATAGCAATGGCGGAACAGACGACGGGTCGGCGGTGAAGGAGGCCGGGCTCATGAAGCTCATCTCGTTCTCTGGAGATCGGAAAGTTATTCAGGTGAGTCATCAGCGTTTGCCCGAGCTTCATGAGGGGGACGCGGACGATGCGTAGTCCGTCACTGAGTGGGCCACGTTGCGAGTGGTGAATGCGTATCGAATGCAGGTACACATGATAGGCCGGCAGCAGCCACCCCAGACCATCATAACAGAGGTATCATCCCCAAGACGTGGCTCGAGCCCAAGTGCAGAGGCGGACTGCAGCCTTGAGTCGTGGCACGGACAGAGAACAATGCGGGAGTACACAGGCAGATTGGGATCACCTGACCTGCACATCCCCGCAGGTACGACACTGCATACAGTACACGCACCCACCATTGGACTCGCTTACACCATCACTGCCATTGCATACGCCTGGGAGATGCAACCATCGAAGCTGAGGCAAGCTGAGGCGAAATTGGTGTGCAGAGTATGAAGCTAAGAATCAAGTCGAGCTCCTGCGACTGGTGGTGCACTCCATGCACAACGAGCATCCCAGAGTCCTAGCACCAGAACGGCCCGGAGGCCCGACCAGGTTCGAGTACTCCAACCATCCTGTCAGAGAGGGCGCCACTTGCGAATGGGCACCCACGGGAACATCACTGCCACACTACTTGCTCCTACCCACAACGACGCGACGTGAAACCGCACCAAATGAGCAGATGGCAGAGCTCATGGAGAACGTGCAGAGGGGGACCAATGGGTACTCCAAGACGCTGCAGCTGATTCGGAAACCCGTCTCCACCAAGAACAAGGCAAGCGCCGCCTCGCAGCTGTATCCGTCACCCCACTTCACACAGCTGATGGCGTGCGCCCGGACGGTACAACTGATGGTGCGGAACGCACCAGACCTGTGTGGGGAAGCGGTGCGGGCACCACCAACACTGGTCAGAATAGCAGATACATGTGTGATACGACCTATGACGAGTGGCAGCAAGAGCTCTGACAACCTATACTGCATTCAGGATATGGGTCTCATGGGACAGTACTGTGCCGCTGCACAACAAGTTGGGGGCATGGCGTGCGTATACGCTGCAAAGAAGTGGCCGGGAGTGGATCAGGTGCACTCCCATGCATTCATTGCAGTCCTGTGAGTTGGGCAGGCCTCACCAACCGGGCCATTGATCTGGCGGTCCAGTCCGCTTCACGGTGTAACACCGTCATCGCTGGCGCGTGTTTGGTACATGTACCGCATCTGAGCCGATGCAACACTGTGCAGGCGCCATCAGCACTGGCCTCCTACGAGGACCTCACGTTGGGCCTCATCCAACACTGGCAATGCATTGACAAATGTGGCTCAGCGGTGGATAACGACATCCGCGGGTATGCGAGGCTCTTGATGGCGTTCTCCAATTACGTCAGGGATGATACGATAGGGGTGGAGGAGGTGGACGCGGGAACGCCCGAGTGGGACGGCGTGTGGGAGTGCTGGGCTGCCGCGAATATTGCGACGCTGATAGTTGTTCAGGGTGCGCCTCCGTGTTTTGCCTGGAGTCACTATCACACCCACGTACTAACCGAACCTGAATCCCACGTCAAATTGCTATAAGGACAGGCAGTACGGCATCCTAAACAATACTACCGTGTGCAGCGAACCTCATCTTCCCCTTCACCAGCGGAACGGCGCCTAAACTAAAGGCCATTAAGTTTGCAAGTTCGTGCATCGACATCCGCTGGTGGCAGTGGGCATTCGTTGCAGTAGAGTGGTTCATGGAACACAAGGGCGCAGATGGAGGTTCGGCTGCCGCGTGGTTTACGCTGGAGGTGAAGTCAGCGTCCCTTGCGTCGGCAGCCGATGTCCACAAGCTGGCTACGGCTTGCATCCAACGCCTGCTCAATGATCGGGAACCGACCATGCTTGCAATGGTGGAGGGAGCAGACCTGCAGCGCAATGGGCTATGTGCACCGCCGCCAGCATCGCCACCTGCACCGGCGGACTCGTCGGTGGACGGCGATGGCAATGTGGGTGGCAAGCCGGCTGGTGGTGCACGGAAGCCCCGCAAACCGCCGGCGGGGAAGATGAATAAGCCCAATAAATCAAACATGACACCACGAAGGAATCCGGGGCGTAGAAGCAGGGCGACCATTCCCTCACGGGAGGTCGGCGATGCGGGGGGAACTGCCGCCGTGGGGGTTTCCGCTACACAGAGTGCGCTTTCATAGACACAAACCCTGCCTGGAGGCACTCTGTCCGTGCAGCCCACATAGACGAGCTGACTGCTGTAAACAAGGTACTCTCGTGTGTCATGATGCCACAGCACGCGACACGTGCCCAGAACATTGCATGTATCGCCGGCTGCGGCAGCCATGTGAAGACACCGACTTCCTGTAACTGCTGCTGCAGGGCGCAAGACTATTGGTGCAGCCTTTGTGGATCTCACCCAGGACGACCGGATAGTTGTGTCCGTGGAGCGCCCTCGCCCCCTGGAGCCCGATACACAACTATCAGCCAAGGAAGAAGATGACAGGGTGAAGGCACTAGTGGATGCGGTTATGGCTTTTTTCACGGGAGCCAGGACCCTCACCCCCCACAACACTCAGCCATGGTTTGACTTAATGGTGCAGGCTATGCAGCTGGTTGGGGGGGAGTGCATGACCAAGGAGGAATTAGCTGAAGCTTGGGGTGAATGCTGCGACCGTCTCCAGGCGACCCCTCAGCCAGAGGATGCGGCGGGCGAGGAACACAGAGACGACAGCGAGGCCGGCCGGAGCGGCCCTGCGCCCCAATCATCACAGGCTACAGTTTCGGATGACGACTTCGACCCAGGCAGGAGCCGCATGAAGGCGCAGCCCCCAGCCCGGCCCACTTCGGCGATGCAACACAAGCGCAAGCTAGAGGACTTGCCTCCAAGCGTGGACCCGCGGGCCAGGAGAGGGAAGGGAACGTACCACAGACGGGTCGCGCGGCGCAAGACACAACAAGAAGGGGAGAGGGAGGCCGTTGCAGCCCTAGAGGATGACGAGGGAGATACGGGAGAGCGGCGGGATGATGAACAAGGTCCTGATGAAGTCTGCGGTGAACAGGGGCCAGCGAGCGCGGGAGAGGCGGGGAAGCAGGATGAGGGTGGTACGACTTATGCGGCAAGAGAGGGCGGTGACGCGCAAGTAGATGAAGCAGAGCCCAGTGACGACGGGGGTGATGAGGGAGACGCGGCCGCATGAGCAGCGGCATGTTGCATACTCGTTTATGCGGTGCCACTGTAATTCGTTGCCTTGACACTGCAAGGTTACCAATCCAAAACAACCCAATCCAAGTTACTGCAGCGTGTATCACAGCGACAACTTGTTTTATTGACATGCTTTAGGTACAATCGGCGTTTGTGATGGTTGTGTATGGTTGTACTCAATGCACACATCAGCCACGCGGTAACACCCTTTGGTGACATGTCTACATTTGCGGTACTGCACACATGTTTGTTACATGTCTATAACTGCGGTACGGCACTCGCCATCCCTCCCCTAGTGCACCACACTGCCAGGTCCTCTTGTGGCTGCACGCTCTGGTAGCTGACAACTCTGCACTACTGGTCTGGCGCAGCCTGTCGGCTACAATCACAGCTGGCTGTGCTCGGGTGAATCAAGCATGCCCACGCTGAACAGCACGACGGCCGTGGTGCGGCAGCCGACATCATCGACTACAGGTGTGGCCGGCGAAGACAAGAAAGTCTCCCACACACTGCGCGCTGGCCCTTCGAACATGCTGGGGTCGAGATACGTTTAGGATACGCTCCTGTCCCATATCATGGGAAAGTCAAGGTGGGTCTCACCATCCTCGAGCCTGGGCGCTGGAGCTGCTCCCGGCAGTCGTAGGTCCCTGCATGACATACTCCCTGTGAAGGTCGGCCAGCCGAGTTGGTGGCGGGAGTGCATATGGCGGTGAGGCAGTGGATATGCAGATGGGCAGAACGGACCGTGGGAGACTTCTACATCCGTTCCATCTATCCGACCCGTGGGGTGTGTCATTGATACTGTACACAGTGGGGACTAGGAGTCGAGGCCACGTGGAGCCTGGCATCTCCTCAAACGCCTTTTGGATGAGCCCAGCTGCCACGGACGCCACCTCTGCCAACGTGGCAAACATATGGTGGGGATGCCTGAGCACCAGCTGCATGTGGAACAGAGTGTGGGGGCGGTATGCAGGCGTGGTAGGCACCCCCCGGAGAGCCACGATCTCATAGTCGTCCTCATGAGTTCCGTACAAACGGGTCATCTCCCCCATGCACAGGTCTATAAAATCCCTGACACCGCGCATGGCCCAGGCTTGGAAGACTACAGAGTCTACAGCGGTGTGCGCCTCCCCCGTCTCATCGGCTCTCCCCCGCAGCACGAAGTACAAGTGCAGCGGAGAGGCCGTGGGCAGGACTTCGTACATTGGAGGTCGGCTCCAGGGCGATGGGCGCTGCGAGGCGTGCAGCGTACGGGCATGCAGCGCCTCGCCAACGTCCGCAAGCCTGGCCCAGGTGTACTGCCTGTCCAGACGCACTCCACCGTCCACTGTGCTGCTTGGTCCGCCTAATCGGACCGCAGTCGCGACAGGAACGGGCCACAAGCCGACCATGGTAGGATTAACGCTGTCGAGGGAGGCACCGCGCGCAAGCTCGCGCGGGAAGGCCGCCTCGGTCCACAGCACCCCGTAATCTACATCAGCTGAAGTAAATGAGGTATCTGAGGCCATGGGTAGAGCCACAGTCCTGTCCATCGGCTCGCAATCACGACGATCTCGCTAAGCGATGAAAGCGGCATAACTTGCAGCCTTCCCGCTGCACTACGGAATCAGTCATCCCACTGTTGCATACAGATGTAACATATCCTGCCTCCGCGGCGTGTGTGCATCACACTCGGAGCGACGGCGTTGAGTGCTTCCAATGGGCGGCACCGGTGGACACCGTATGCGAACGTGGCTCCATTGGCCGGCTGCAAGGTCGGTTAAGCACTAGGTGGAGATCGCATTGAGCGCAATTAAGCACAGGATGCTGGTATTTGACACCGTAAATCTACCACAGATATGGGCCTACAGACATCAGAGCTGGGCGTCTAGCGCGGCTGCCACCAATTGATGGTGGTGACGAGTGGCCACCGGATAGTCGCGGCAGTGGCTTGGACGCGTACACGTCGTTCAAATCGCTATCGCACGCGAGTCTAGACAGATCATGAATAGACAGTGTCAGACCAATATGCCTGTCTAATTAATGGTCTGGCTAATGCAGGCCTCTGCCCCAAGGCGCAGCAATTAACGCCTGACAACTGTTCATAGCCGCTGTTTATCAGCCGATGCTACTGAAGCCGTCACAACCTTCCCATCCAATCGTTGAATATACATCTTGCCGATGTAGACTGTGTTTCGACGCTCGCAGCACCGCCCGGCACGCTTGTCGCCCCACGTTAGGTGGCTGGATGCCGCCGGTCACTCGAGCGACTGACAGTCTCCAGAGCTCCTCCTTGCTCTTACTATTTATCTATACTAGATCATTCGGAGGTGATCAGTGCGTACAGCGGACTCCTTGCCAGCGGTGCCCAGTTCTTTGTTAGTCCGGGCGTCATACTGATCAACATTGGTGAGGCGCTGCGTAGGCTTGTCGGTCCGAACATACCGTCCCCTTTGATCGCCCAGCATGAACAGGTCCTAACGTGACGTCCTGCATGACGGCCCCGTCGTCCGCGCAGGCGGACGGTCCGATGACGTCCCGGTTACGTAACCCACGGTACGCCATGCACGTGACGTCCCCATGACGGCCCCGCCGTCCGCACCAGCGGACGGTCTCATGATGTATCGGTTACGTCACCCTTGGAAAACCATGCGCGTGACGTCATCGTCTTGCGAGCCGCCTTGTCGGCGGCTGAGAGGACGTAACCCATACGTCCCCATTTCGCGTCACCGGCTCAATGCGTGACGGCGCAATGCCGTCATGCCAGGACCATCGTCATCCTGTGACGTCCTTAGACCCCCTCGCGACCACGAGGACTTGTCAATGACGGTGCCTTGACGGCACCTCAGCGTCCTCGTGACATCATCAGTACATATTTTTGCGATGACCCCGTGATGACGTCCTCGCAGGACTGGCAGCATCGTTGCAGTGCATGCCACACGCAATCAGAACATGTCAGCCTGATGCTTGAACCTCTGCCTCGAGCATAGAGTGTGCGTGCGCGCACAGATCAGATCTCCTCGTCCTCAGTCATGCCGTACGCAATCACAACACGTCAGCCTCATGCTTCAAGCACAGCCTCGCGCCCGGAGTGTGCGTGCGCACACGGAACAGGCCTCCCGGTCCTCAGCCATGCCGCAAGCAATCAGAACACGTCAGCTTGATGCTTGAACCTCTGCCTCGCGCATAGAGTTTGTGTGCGCGCACAGTTTACGTCTTCTGGTTCTCAGCCATGCCACACGCAATCAGAACACGTCAGCCTGATGCTTGAACCTCTGCCTTGCGCATAGAGTTTGCGTGCGCGCACAGATTAGATCTCCTCGTCCTCAGTCATGCCGCACGCAATCAGAACACGTCAGCCTCATGCATCAAGCACAGCCTTGCGCCCGGAGTGTGCGTGCGTGCGCAGAACACGTCTCCAGGTCCTCAGCCATGCCGCACGCAGTCAGAACACATCAGCCTGATGCTTAAAGCTCTGCCTCGCGCATAGAGTTTGCGTGCGCGCACAGATCACGTCTTCAGGTCCTCAGCCATGCCGCACGCACTCAGAACAAGGCAGCTTCATGCTTAAGCACAGCCTTGCGCCCGCAGTGTGCGTGCGCGCACAGAACAGGTCTCCCACTCCTCCGCCATGCCACACGCAATCAGAAAACGTCAGCCTGATGCTTGAAGCTCTGCCTCGAGCATAGAGTGTGCGTGCGCGCACACATCAGATCTCCTCGTTCTCAGTCATGCCGCACGCAATCAGAACACGTCAGCCTCATGCTTCAAGCACAGCCTCGCGCCCGGAGTGTGCGTGCGCACACGGAACAGGCCTCCCGGTCCTCAGCCATGCCGCACGCAATCAGAACACGTCAGCCTGATGCTTGAAGCTCTGCCTCGCGCATAGAGTTTGCGAGCGCGCACAGATCACGTCTTCTGGTTCTCAGCCATGCCGCACGCACTCAGAACAAGGCAGCTTCATGCTTTAAGCACAGCCTTGCGCCCGCAGTGTGCGTGCGCGCACAGAACAGGTCTCCCACTCCTCAGCCATGCCACACGCAATCAGAAAACGTCAGCCTGATGCTTGAAGCTCTGCCTCGAGCATAGAGTGTGCGTGCGCGCACACATCAGATCTCCTCGTTCTCAGTCATGCCGCACGCAATCAGAACACGTCAGCCTCATGCTTCAAGCACAGCCTCGCGCCCGGATTGTGCGTGCGCACACGGAACAGGCCTCCCGGTCCTCAGCCATGCCGCACGCAATCAGAACACGTCAGCCTGATGCTTGAAGCTCTGCCTCGCGCATAGAGTTTGCGAGCGCGCACAGATCACGTCTTCTGGTTCTCAGCCATGCCGCACGCACTCAGAACAAGGCAGCTTCATGCTTTAAGCACAGCCTTGCGCCCGCAGTGTGCGTGCGCGCACAGAACAGGTCTCCCACTCCTCAGCCATGCCACACGCAATCAGAAAACGTCAGCCTGATGCTTGGAGCTCTGCCTCGAGCATTGAGTGTGCGTGCGCGCACACATCAGATCTCCTCGTTCTCAGTCTTGCCGCACGCAATCAGAACACGTCAGCCTCATGCTTCAAGCACAGCCTCGCGCCCGGAGTGTGCGTGCGCACACGGAACAGGCCTCCCGGTCCTCAGCCATGCCGCACGCAATCAGAACACGTCAGCCTGATGCTTGAAGCTCTGCCTCGCGCATAGAGTTTGCAAGCGCGCACAGATCACTTCTTCTGGTTCTCAGCCATGCCACACGCAATCAGAACACGTCAGCCACATGCTTCAAGCACAGCCTTGCGCCCGGAGTGTGCGTGGGTGCGCAGAACACGTCTCCAGGTCCTCAGCTATGCCGCACGCAGTCAGAATAAATCAGCCTGATGCTTGAAGCCCTGCCTCGCGCATAGAGTTTGCGTGCGCGCACAGATCACGTCTTCAGGTCTTCAGCTATGCCGCACGCAGTCAACACACATCACCCTGATGCTTGAACCTCTGCCTTGCGCATAGAGTGTGCGTGCGCGCACAGACCAGATCTCCTCGTCCTCAGTCATGCCGTACGCAATCAGAACACGTCAGCCACATGCTTCAAGCACAGTCTTGCGCCCGGAGTGTGCGTGCGTGCACAGAACACGTCTCCAGGTCCTCAGCCATGCCGCACGTAGTCAGAATAAATCAGCCTGATGCTTGAAGCTCTGCCTCGCGCATAGAGTTTGCGTGCGCGCACAGATCACGTCTTCAGGTCCTCAGCCATGCCGCATGCAATCAGAACACGTCAGCCTCATGCTTGAAGCTCTGCCTCGCGCATTGAGTTTGCGTGCGTGCACAGATCACGTCTTCAGGTCCTCAGCCATGCCGCACGCAGTCAGAACACATCAGCCTGATGCTTGTAGCTCTGCCTCGGGCATAGAATGTGCGTGCGCGCACAGATCAGGTCTCCAGGTCTTCAGCTATGCCGCACGCAGTCGAAACACATCACCCTGATGCTTGAACCTCTGCCTCGCGCATAGAGTTTGCGTGCGCGCACAGATCACGTCTTCAGGTCCTCAGCCATGCCGCACGCAGTCAGAACACATCAGCCTGATGCTTGAAGCTCTGCCTCGGGCATAGAATGTGCGTGCGCGCACAGATCAGGTCTTTAGGTCTTCAGCTATGCCGCACGCAGTCGAAACACATCACCCTGATGCTTGAACCTCTGCCTCGCGCATTGAGTTTGCGTGCGTGCACAGATCACGTCTTTAGGTCCTCAGCCATGCCGCACGCACTCAGAACAGAACAAGGCAGCTTCATGCTTCAAGCACAGCCGTGCGCCCTGAGTGTGCATGCGCGCACGGAACAGGTTTCCCAGTCCTCAGCCATGCCGCACGCAATCAGAACACGTCAGCCTGATGCTTGAAGCTCTGCCTTGCGCATAGAGTTTGCGTGCGCGCACAGATCACGTCTTCAAGTCCTCAGCCATGCCGCACGCAATCAGAACACGTCAGCCTGATGCTTGAAGCTCTGCCTCGGGCATAGAGTGTGCGTGCGCGCACAGATCAGGTCTTCAGGTCCTCAGCCATGCCGCACGCAGTCAGAACACATCAGCCTGATGCTTGAAGCTCTGCCTCGGGCATAGAATGTGCGTGCGCGCACAGATCAGGTCTTTAGGTCTTCAGCTATGCCGCACGCGGTCGAAACACATCACCCTGATGCTTGAACCTCTGCCTCGCGCATTGAGTTTGCGTGCGTGCACAGATCACGTCTTTAGGTCCTCAGCCGTGCCGCACGCACTCAGAACAGAACAAGGCAGCTTCATGCTTCAAGCACAGCCTCGCGCCCGGAGTGTGCGTGCGCACACGGAACAGGCCTCCCGGTCCTCAGCCATGCCGCACGCAATCAGAACACGTCAGCCTGATGCTTGAAGCTCTGCCTCGCGCATAGAGTTTGCGAGCGCGCACAGATCACGTCTTCTGGTTCTCAGCCATGCCGCACGCACTCAGAACAAGGCAGCTTCATGCTTTAAGCACAGCCTTGCGCCCGCAGTGTGCGTGCGCGCACAGAACAGGTCTCCCACTCCTCAGCCATGCCACACGCAATCAGAAAACGTCAGCCTGATGCTTGGAGCTCTGCCTCGAGCATAGAGTGTGCGTGCGCGCACACATCAGATCTCCTCGTTCTCAGTCTTGCCGCACGCAATCAGAACACGTCAGCCTCATGCTTCAAGCACAGCCTCGCGCCCGGAGTGTGCGTGCGCACACGGAACAGGCCTCCCGGTCCTCAGCCATGCCGCACGCAATCAGAACACGTCAGCCTGATGCTTGAAGCTCTGCCTCGCGCATAGAGTTTGCAAGCGCGCACAGATCACTTCTTCTGGTTCTCAGCCATGCCACACGCAATCAGAACACGTCAGCCACATGCTTCAAGCACAGCCTTGCGCCCGGAGTGTGCGTGCGTGCGCAGAACACGTCTCCAGGTCCTCAGCTATGCCGCACGCAGTCAGAATAACTCAGCCTGATGCTTGAAGCCCTGCCTCGCGCATAGAGTTTGCGTGCGCGCACAGATCACGTCTTCAGGTCTTCAGCTATGCCGCACGCAGTCAACACACATCACCCTGATGCTTGAACCTCTGCCTTGCGCATAGAGTGTGCGTGCGCGCACAGACCAGATCTCCTCGTCTTCAGTCATGCCGTACGCAATCAGAACACGTCAGCCACATGCTTCAAGCACAGCCTTGCGCCCGGAGTGTGCGTGCGTGCACAGAACACGTCTCCAGGTCCTCAGCCATGCCGCACGCAGTCAGAATAAATCAGCCTGATGCTTGAAGCTCTGCCTCGCGCATAGAGTTTGCGTGCGCGCACAGATCACGTCTTCAGGTCCTCAGCCATGCCGCATGCAATCAGAACACGTCAGCCTCATGCTTGAAGCTCTGCCTCGCGCATTGAGTTTGCGTGCGTGCACAGATCACGTCTTCAGGTCCTCAGCCATGCCGCACGCAGTCAGAATAAATCAGCCTGATGCTTGAAGCTCTGCCTCGCGCATAGAGTTTGCGTGCGCGCACAGATCACGTCTTCAGGTCCTCAGCCATGCCGCATGCAATCAGAACACGTCAGCCTCATGCTTGAAGCTCTGCCTCGCGCATTGAGTTTGCGTGCGTGCACAGATCACGTCTTCAGGTCCTCAGCCATGCCGCACGCAGTCAGAACACATCAGCCTGATGCTTGTAGCTCTGCCTCGGGCATAGAATGTGCGTGCGCGCACAGATCAGGTCTCCAGGTCTTCAGCTATGCCGCACGCAGTCCAAACACATCACCCTGATGCTTGAACCTCTGCCTCGCGCATAGAGTTTGCGTGCGCGCACAGATCAGGTCTTCAGGTCCTCAGCCATGCCGCACGCAGTCAGAACACATCAGCCTGATGCTTGAAGCTCTGCCTCGGGCATAGAATGTGCGTGCGCGCACAGATCAGGTCTCCAGGTCTTCAGCTATGCCGCACGCAGTCAGAACACATCAGCCTGATGCTTAAAGCTCTGCCTCGGGCATAGAACTTGCGTGCGTGTACAGATCAGGTCTTTAGGTCCTCAGCCATGCCGCACGCACTCAGAACAGAACAAGGCAGCTTCATGCTTCAAGCACAGCCGTGCGCCCGGAGTGTGCATGCGCGCACGGAACAGGTTTCCCAGTCCTCAGCCATGCCGCACGCAATCAGAACACGTCAGCCTGATGCTTGAAGCTCTGCCTTGCGCATAGAGTTTGCGTGCGCGCACAGATCACGTCTTCAAGTCCTCAGCCATGCCGCACGCAATCAGAACACGTCAGCCTGATGCTTGAAGCTCTGCCTCGGGCATAGAGTGTGCGTGCGCGCACAGATCAGGTCTTCAGGTCCTCAGCCATGCCGCACGCACCCAGAACAAGCCAGCTTCATGCTTCAAGCACAGCCTTGCGCCCGCAGTGTGCGTGCGTGCACAGAACACGTCTTCAGGTCCTCAGCCATGCCGCACGCAGTCAGAACACATCAGCCTGATGCTTGAAGCTTTGCCTCGGGCATAGAATGTGCGTGCACGCACAGATCAGGTCTCCAGGTCTTCAGCTATGCCGCACGCAGTCGAAACACATCACCCTGATACTTGAACCTCTGCCTCGCGCATAGAGTTTGCGTGCGCGCACAGATCACGTCTGCAGGTCCTCAGCCATGCCGCACGCAGTCAGAACACATCAGCCTGATGCTTAAAGCTCTGCCTCGCGCATAGAGTTTGCGTGCGCGCACAGATCAGGTCTTCAGGTCCTCAGCCATGCCGCACGCACCCAGAACAAGCCAGCTTCATGCTTCAAGCACAGCCTTGCGCCCGGAGTGTGCGTGCGTGCACAGAACACGTCTTCAGGTCCTCAGCCATGCCGCACGCAGTCAGAACACATCAGCCTGATGCTTAAAGCTCTGCCTCGCGCATAGAGTTTGCGTGCGCGCACAGATCAGGTCTTCAGGTCCTCAGCCATGCCGCACGCAGTCAGAACACATCAGCCTGATGCTTGAAGCTCTGCCTCTGGCATAGAATGTGCGTGCGCGCACAGATCAGGTCTCTAGGTCTTCAGCTATGCCGCACGCAGTCAAAGCACATCACCCTGATGCTTGAACCTCTGCCTCGCGCATAGAGTTTGCGTGCGCGCACAGATCAGGTCTTCAGGTCCTCAGCCATGCCGCACGCAGTCAGAACACATCAGCCTGATGCTTGAAGCTTTGCCTCGGGCATAGAATGTGCGTGCACGCACAGATCAGGTCTCCAGGTCTTCAGCTATGCCGCACGCAGTCGAAACACATCACCCTGATACTTGAACCTCTGCCTCGCGCATAGAGTTTGCGTGCGCGCACAGATCACGTCTGCAGGTCCTCAGCCATGCCGCACGCAGTCAGAACACATCAGCCTGATGCTTAAAGCTCTGCCTCGCGCATAGAGTTTGCGTGCGCGCACAGATCAGGTCTTCAGGTCCTCAGCCATGCCGCACGCAGTCAGAACACATCAGCCTTGATGCTTGAAGCTCTGCCTCGGGCATAGAGTGTGCGTGCGCGCACAGATCAGGTCTCCAGGTCCTTCAGCCATGCCGCACGCAGTCGAAACACATCACGCCTGATGCTTGAAGCTCTGCCTCGCGCATAGAGTTTGCGTGCGCGCACAGATCACGTCTTCAGGTCCTCAGCCATGCCGCACGCAGTCAGAACACATCAGCCTGATGCTTGAAGCTCTGCCTCGCGCATAGAGTTTGCCGTTGCGTGCACAGATCAGGTCTTCCAGGTCCTCAGCCATTTGGCCGCACGCAGTCAGAACACATCAGCCCTGATGCGTGAAAGCTCTTGCCTCGCGCTTAGAGTTTGTTTGCGCGCACAGATCACGTCTTCAGGTCCTTCAGCCATGCCGCACGCAGTCAGAACACATCAGCCTGATGCTTGAAAGCTCTGCCTCGGCATAGATGTGCGTGCGCGCACAGATCAGGTCTCCAGGTCCTCAGCCATGCCGCACGCAGTCAGAACACATCAGCCTGATGCTTAAAGCTCTGCCTCGCGCATAGAGTTTGCGTGCGCGCACAGATCAGGTCTTCAGGTCCTCAGCCATGCCGCACGCAGTCAGAACACATCAGCCTGATGCTTGAAGCTCTGCCTCGGGCATAGAATGTGCGTGCGCGCACAGATCAGGTCTCCAGGTCCTCAGCCATGCCGCACGCAGTCAGAACACATCAGCCTGATGCTTAAGCTCTGCCTCGCGCATAGAGTTTGCGTGCGCGCACAGATCACGTCTTCAGGTCCTCAGCCATGCCGCACGCAGTCAGAACACATCAGCCTGATGCTTGAAGCTCTGCCTCGGGCATAGAATGTGCGTGCGCGCACAGATCAGGTCTCCAGGTCTTCAGCTATGCCGCACGCAGTCGAAACACATCACCCTGATGCTTGAACCTCTGCCTCGCGCATAGAGTTTGCGTGCGCGCACAGATCACGTCTTCAGGTCCTCAGCCATGCCGCACGCAGTCAGAACACATCAGCCTGATGCTTAAAGCTCTGCCTCGCGCATAGAGTTGCGTGCGCGCACAGATCAGGTCTTCAGGTCCTCAGCCATGCCGCACGCAGTCAGAACACATCAGCCTGATGCTTGAAGCTCTGCCTCGCGCATAGAGTTGCGTGCGCGCACAGATCACGTCTTCAGGTCCTCAGCCATGCCGCACGCAGTCAGAACACATCAGCCTGATGCTTAAAGCTCTGCCTCGCGCATAGAGTTTGCGTGCGCGCACAGATCAGGTCTTCAGGTCCTCAGCCATGCCGCACGCAGTCAGAACACATCAGCCTGATGCTTGAAGCTCTGCCTCGGGCATAGAATGTGCGTGCGCGCACAGATCAGGTCTCCAGGTCCTCAGCCATGCCGCACGCAGTCAGAACACATCACCTGATGCTTAAAGCTCTGCCTCGCGCATAGAGTTTGCGTGCGCGCACAGATCACGTCTTCAGGTCCTCAGCCATGCCGCACGCAGTCAGAACACATCAGCCTGATGCTTAAAGCTCTGCCTCGCGCATAGAGTTTGCGTGCGCGCACAGATCACGTCTTCAGGTCCTCAGCCATGCCGCACGCAGTCAGAAACACATCAGCCTGATGCTTGAACCTCTGCCTCGCGCATAGAGTTTGCGTGCGCGCACAGATCACGTCTTCAGGTCCTCAGCCATGCCGCACGCAGTCAGAACACATCAGCCTGATGCTTAAAGCTCTGCCTCGCGCATAGAGTTTGCGTGCGCGCACAGATCAGGTCTTCAGGTCCTCAGCCATGCCGCACGCACGTCAGAACACATCAGCCTCATGCTTCAAGCACAGCCTTGCGCCCGGAGTGTGCGTGCGTGCACAGATCACGTCTTCAGGTCCTCAGCCATGCCGCACGCAGTCAGAACACATCAGCCTGATGCTTAAAGCTCTGCCTCGCGCATAGAGTTTGCGTGCGCGCACAGATCAGGTCTTCAGGTCCTCAGCCATGCCGCACGCAGTCAGAACACATCAGCCTGATGCTTGAAGCTCTGCCTCGGGCATAGAATGTGCGTGCGCGCACAGATCAGGTCTCCAGGTCTTCAGCTATGCCGCACGCAGTCAGAACACATCACCCTGATGCTTGAACCTCTGCCTCGCGCATAGAGTTTGCGTGCGCGCACAGATCACGTCTTCAGGTCCTCAGCCATGCCGCACGCAGTCAGAACACATCAGCCTGATGCTTAAAGCTCTGCCTCGCGCATAGAGTTTGCGTGCGCGCACAGATCACGTCTTCAGGTCCTCAGCCATGCCGCACGCAGTCAGAACACATCAGCCTGATGCTTGAAGCTCTGCCTCGCGCATAGAGTTTGCGTGCGCGCACAGATCAGGTCTTCAGGTCCTCAGCCATGCCGCACGCAGTCAGAACACATCAGCCTGATGCTTGAAGCTCTGCCTCGCGCATAGAGTTTGCGTGCGCGCACAGATCAGGTCTTCAGGTCCTCAGCCATGCCGCACGCAGTCAGAACACATCAGCCTGATGCTTGAAGCTCTGCCTCGGGCATAGAGTGTGCGTGCGCGCACAGATCAGGTCTCCAGGTCCTCAGCCATGCCGCACGCAGTCAGAACACATCAGCCTGATGCTTGAAGCTCTGCCTCGCGCATAGAGTTTGCGTGCGCGCACAGATCAGGTCTTCAGGTCCTCAGCCATGCCGCACGCAGTCAGAACACATCAGCCTGATGCTTGAAGCTCTGCCTCGGGCATAGAATGTGCGTGCGCGCACAGATCACGTCTTCAGGTCCTCAGCCATGCCGCACGCAGTCAGAACACATCAGCCTGATGCTTGAAGCTCTGCCTCGCGCATAGAGTTTGCGTGCGCGCACAGATCACGTCTTCAGGTCCTCAGCCATGCCGCACGCAGTCAGAACACATCAGCCTGATGCTTGAAGCTCTGCCTCGGGCATAGAATGTGCGTGCGCGCACAGATCAGGTCTCCAGGTCTTCAGCTATGCCGCACGCAGTCAAAACACATCACCCTGATGCTTGAACCTCTGCCTCGCGCATAGAGTTTGCGTGCGCGCACAGATCACGTCTTCAGGTCCTCAGCCATGCCGCACGCAGTCAGAACACATCAGCCTGATGCTTAAAGCTCTGCCTCGCGCATAGAGTTTGCGTGCGCGCACAGATCACGTCTTCAGGTCCTCAGCCATGCCGCACGCAGTCAGAACACATCAGCCTGATGCTTAAAGCTCTGCCTCGCGCATAGAAGTTGCGTGCGCGCACAGATCAGGTCTCAGGTCCTCCAGCATAGCCGCCCCGCAGTCACAAACACATCAGCCTGATGCTTGAAGCTCATGCCTCGGGCATAGAAATGTGCGTGCGCGCACCAGATCAGGTCTCAGGTCCTGCAGCCATGCCGCACGCAGTCAGAACACATCAGCCTGATGCTTAAGCTCTGCCTCGCGCATAGGAGTTGCGGCCGCGCACAGATCAGGTCCTTCAGGTCCTCAAGCCATGCCGCACGGCAGTCAGAACATCATCAGCCTGATGCTGAAACGCTCTGCCTCGGGCATAGAGTGCTAGCGGCGCGACGACAGATCAGGTCTCCAGGTCCTCAGCATGCCGCACGCAGGTCAGAAACCACATGCAGCCTGATGCTAAAGCTCTGCCTCGCGCATCAGAGTTTGCGTGCGGCGCACAGATCAGGTCTTCAGGTCCTCAGCCATGCCGCACGCAGTCAGAACACATCAGCCTGATGCTTGAAGCTTCTGCCTCGGGCATAGATGTGCGTGCGCGCACAGATCAGGTCTCCAGGTCCTCAGCCATGCCGCACGCAGTCAGAACACATCAGCCTGATGCTTGAAGCTCTGCCTCGCGCATAGAGTTTGCGTGCGCGCACAGATCAGGTCTTCAGGTCCTCAGCCATGCCGCACGCAGTCAGAACACATCAGCCTGATGCTTGAAAGCTCTGCCTCGCGCATAGAGTTTGCGTGCGCGCACAGATCACGTCTTCAGGTCCTCAGCCATGCCGCACGCAGTCAGAACACATCAGCCTGATGCTTAAAGCTCTGCCTCGCGCATAGAGTTTGCGTGCGCGCACAGATCACGTCTTCAGGTCCTCAGCCATGCCGCACGCAGTCAGAACACATCAGCCTGATGCTTGAAGCTCTGCCTCGCGCATAGAGTTGCGTGCGCGCACAGATCAGGTCTCCAGGTCCTCAGCCATGCCGCACGCAGTCAGAACACATCAGCCTGATGCTTGAAGCTCTGCCTCGGGCATAGAGTTTGCGTGCGCGCACAGATCAGGTCTTCAGGTCCTCAGCCATGCCGCACGCAGTCAGAACACATCACCCTGATGCTTGAACCTCTGCCTCGCGCATAGAGTTTGCGTGCGCGCACAGATCACGTCTTCAGGTCCTCAGCCATGCCGCACGCAGTCAGAACACATCAGCCTGATGCTTAAAGCTCTGCCTCGCGCATAGAGTTTGCGTGCGCGCACAGATCACGTCTTCAGGTCCTCAGCCATGCCGCACGCAGTCAGAACACATCAGCCTGATGCTTGAAGCTCTGCCTCGCGCATAGAGTTTGCGTGCGCGCACAGATCAGTCTTCAGGTCCTCAGCCATGCCGCACGCAGTCAGAACACATCAGCCTGATGCTTGAAGCTCTGCCTCGCGCATAGAGTTTGCGTGCGCGCACAGATCAGGTCTTCAGGTCCTCAGCCATGCCGCACGCAGTCAGAACACATCAGCCTGATGCTTGAAGCTCTGCCTCGGCATAGAGTGTGCGTGCGCGCACAGATCAGGTCTCCAGGTCCTCAGCCATGCCGCACGCAGTCAGAACACATCAGCCTGATGCTTAAAGCTCTGCCTCGCGCATAGAGTTGTGCGTGCACAGATCACGTCTTCAGGTCCTCAGCCATGCCGCACGCAGTCAGAACACATCAGCCTGATGCTTAAGCTCTGCCTCGGCATAGAGTTGCGTGCGCGCACAGATCAGGTCTTCAGGTCCTCAGCCATGCCGCACGCAGTCAGAACAATCAGCCTGATGCTTCAAGCTCTGCCTCGCGCCCGAGTGTGCGTGCGCGCACAGATCACGTCTTCAGGTCCTCAGCCATGCCGCACGCAGTCAGAACACATCAGCCTGATGCTTGAAGCTCTGCCTCGCGCATAGAGTTTGCGTGCGCGCACAGATCAGGTCTTCAGGTCCTCAGCCATGCCGCACGCAGTCAGAACACATCAGCCTGATGCTTGAAGCTCTGCCTCGCGCATAGAGTTTGCGTGCGCGCACAGATCAGGTCTCCAGGTCCTCAGCCATGCCGCACGCAGTCAGAACACATCAGCCTGATGCTTAAAGCTCTGCCTCGCGCATAGAGTGTGCGTGCGCGCACAGATCACGTCTTCAGGTCCTCAGCCATGCCGCACGCAGTCAGAACACATCAGCCTGATGCTTGAAGCTCTGCCTCGGGCATAGAATGTGCGTGCGCGCACAGATCAGGTCTCCAGGTCCTCAGCCATGCCGCACGCAGTCAGAACACATCAGCCTGATGCTTGAAGCTCTGCCTCGCGCATAGAGTTTGCGTGCGCGCACAGATCACGTCTCCAGGTCCTCAGCCATGCCGCACGCAGTCAGAACACATCAGCCTGATGCTTAAAGCTCTGCCTCGCGCATAGAGTTTGCGTGCGCGCACAGATCAGGTCTTCAGGTCCTCAGCCATGCCGCACGCAGTCAGAACACATCAGCCTGATGCTTGAAGCTCTGCCTCGGGCATAGAATGTGCGTGCGCGCACAGATCAGGTCTCCAGGTCCTCAGCCATGCCGCACGCAGTCGAAACACATCAGCCCGATGCTTGAACCTCTGCCTCGCGCATAGAGTTTGCGTGCGCGCACACATCACGTCTTCAGGTCCTCAGCCATGCCGCACGCAGTCAGAACACATCAGCCTGATGCTTAAAGCTCTGCCTCGCGCATTGAGTGTGCGTGCGTGCACAGAACACGTCTTCAGGTCCTCAGCCATGCCGCACGCACTCAGAACACATCAGCCTGATGCTTAAAGCTCTGCCTCGCGCATTGAGTGTGCGTGCGTGCACAGAACACGTCTCCAGGTCCTCAGCCATGCCGCACGCAGTCAGAACACATCAGCCTGATGCTTGAACCTCTGCCTCGCGCATAGAGTTTGCGTGCGCGCACAGATCACGTCTTCAGGTCCTCAGCCATGCCGCACGCAGTCAGAACACATCAGCCTGATGCTTGAAGCTCTGCCTCGGGCATAGAGTGTGCGTGCGCGCACAGATCAGGTCTTCAGGTCCTCAGCCATGCCGCACGCAGTCAGAACACATCAGCCTGATGCTTAAAGCTCTGCCTCGCGCATAGAGTTTGCGTGCGCGCACAGATCACGTCTTCAGGTCCTCAGCCATGCCGCACGCAGTCAGAACACATCAGCCTGATGCTTGAAGCTCTGCCTCGCGCATAGAGTTTGCGTGCGCGCACACATCACGTCTTCAGGTCCTCAGCCATGCCGCACGCAGTCAGAACACATCAGCCTGATGCTTGAAGCTCTGCCTCGCGCATAGAATTTGCGTGCGCGCACAGATCAGGTCTTCAGGTCCTCAGCCATGCCGCACGCAGTCAGAACACATCAGCCTGATGCTTGAAGCTCTGCCTCGGGCATAGAATGTGCGTGCGCGCACAGATCAGGTCTCCAGGTCCTCAGCCATGCCGCACGCAGTCAGAACACATCAGCCTGATGCTTAAAGCTCTGCCTCGCGCATAGAGTTTGCGTGCGCGCACAGATCACGTCTTCAGGTCCTCAGCCATGCCGCACGCAGTCAGAACACATCAGCCTGATGCTTAAAGCTCTGCCTCGGGCATAGAACTTGCGTGCGCGCACAGATCAGGTCTTCAGGTCCTCAGCCATGCCGCACGCACTCAGAACAAGCCAGCTTCATGCTTCAAGCACAGCCGTGCGCCCGGAGTGTGCATGCGCGCACGGAACAGGTTTCCCAGTCCTCAGCCATGCCGCACGCAATCAGAACACGTCAGCCTGATGCTTGAAGCTCTGCCTTGCGCATAGAGTTTGCGTGCGCGCACAGATCACGTCTTCAAGTCCTCAGCCATGCCGCACGCAATCAGAACACATCAGCCTGATGCTTGAAGCTCTGCCTCGGGCATAGAATGTGCGTGCGCGCACAGATCAGGTCTCCAGGTCCTCAGCCATGCCGCACGCAGTCAAAACACATCACCCTGATGCGTGAACCTCTGCCTCGCGCATAGAGTTTGCGTGCGCGCACAGATCACGTCTTCAGGTCCTCAGCCATGCCGCACGCAGTCAGAACACATCAGCCTGATGCTTAAAGCTCTGCCTCGCGCATAGAGTTTGCGTGCGCGCACAGATCAGGTCTTCAGGTCCTCAGCCATGCCGCACGCAGTCAGAACACATCAGCCTGATGCTTGAAGCTCTGCCTGCGCCCGGAGTGTGCGTGCGCGCACAGATCAGGTCTCCAGGTCCTCAGCCATGCCGCACGCAGTCAGAACACATCAGCCTGATGCTTGAAGCTCTGCCTCGCGCATAGAGTTTGCGTGCGCGCACAGATCAGGTCTTCAGGTCCTCAGCCATGCCGCACGCAGTCAAAACACATCAGCCTGATGCTTGAAGCTCTGCCTCGCGCATAGAGTTTGCGTGCGCGCACAGATCACGTCTTCAGGTCCTCAGCCATGCCGCACGCAGTCAGAACACATCAGCCTGATGCTTGAAGCTCTGCCTCGCGCATAGAGTTTGCGTGCGCGCACAGATCACGTCTTCCAGGTCCTCAGCCATGCCGCACGCAGTCAGAACACATCAGCCTGATGCTTAAGCTCTGCCTCGCGCATAGAGTTTGCGTGCGCGCACAGATCAGGTCTTCAGGTCCTCAGCCATGCCGCACGCAGTCAGAACACATCAGCCTGATGCTTGAAGCTCTGCCTCGGGCATAGAGTGTGCGTGCGCGCACAGATCAGGTCTCCAGGTCCTCAGCCATGCCGCACGCAGTCAGAAACACATCAGCCTGATGCTTAAAGCTCTGCCTCGCGCATAGAGTTTGCGTGCGCGCACAGATCACGTCTTCAGGTCCTCAGCCATGCCGCACGCAGTCAGAACACATCAGCCTGATGCTTAAAGCTCTGCCTCGCGCATAGAGTTTGCGTGCGCGCACAGATCAGGTCTTCAGGTCCTCAGCCATGCCGCACGCAGTCAGAACACATCAGCCTGATGCTTGAAGCTCTGCCTCGCGCATAGAATGTGCGTGCGCGCACAGATCAGGTCTCCAGGTCCTCAGCCATGCCGCACGCAATCAGAACACATCAGCCTGATGCTTGAAGCTCTGCCTTGCGCATAGAGTTTGCGTGCGCGCACAGATCACGTCTTCAGGTCCTCAGCCATGCCGCACGCAGTCAGAACACATCAGCCTGATGCTTGAAGCTCTGCCTCGGCATAGAATGTGCGTGCGCGCACAGATCAGGTCTCCAGGTCCTCAGCCATGCCGCACGCACTCAGAACACATCAGCCTGATGCTTAAAGCTCTGCCTCGCGCATTGAGTTTGCGTGCGTGCACAGATCACGTCTTCAGGTCCTCAGCCATGCCGCACGCAGTCAGAACACATCAGCCTGATGCTTAAAGCTCTGCCTCGGGCATAGAACTTGCGTGCGTGTACAGATCAGGTCTTTAGGTCCTCAGCCATGCCGCACGCACTCAGAACAGAACAAGGCAGCTTCATGCTTCAAGCACAGCCGTGCGCCCGGAGTGTGCATGCACGCACGGAACAGGTTTCCCAGTCCTCAGCCATGCCGCACGCAATCAGAACACGTCAGCCTGATGCTTGAAGCTCTGCCTTGCGCACAGAGTTTGCGTGCGCGCACAGATCAGGTCTTCAGGTCTTCAGCTATGCCGCACGCGGTCAAAACACATTACGCTGATGCGTGAACCTCTGCCTCGCGCATAGAGTTTGCGTGCGCGCACAGATCACGTCTTCAGGTCCTCAGCCATGCCGCACGCAGTCAGAACACATCAGCCTGATGCTTAAAGCTCTGCCTCGCGCATAGAGTTTGCGTGCGCGCACACATCACGTCTTCAGGTCCTCAGCCATGCCGCACGCAGTCAGAACACATCAGCCTGATGCTTCAAGCTCTGCCTCGCGCATAGAGTTTGCGTGCGCGCACACATCACGTCTTCAGGTCCTCAGCCATGCCGCACGCAGTCAGAACACATCAGCCTGATGCTTGAAGCTCTGCCTCGAGCATAGAACTTGCGTGCGTGTACAGATCAGGTCTTTAGGTCCTCAGCCATGCCGCACGCACTCAGAACACATCAGCCTGATGCTTGAAGCTCTGCCTCGGGCATAGAATGTGCGTGCGCGCACAGATCAGGTCTCCAGGTCCTCAGCCATGCCGCACGCAGTCAGAACACATCAGCCTGATGCTTAAAGCTCTGCCTCGCGCATAGAGTTTGCGTGCGCGCACAGATCACGTCTTCAGGTCCTCAGCCATGCCGCACGCAGTCAGAACACATCAGCCTGATGCTTAAAGCTCTGCCTCGCGCATAGAGTTGCGTGCGCGCACAGATCAGGTCTTCAGGTCCTCAGCCATGCCGCACGCAGTCAGAACACATCAGCCTGATGCTTAAAGCTCTGCCTCGCGCATAGAGTGTGCGTGCGCGCACAGATCACGTCTTCAGGTCCTCAGCCATGCCGCACGCAGTCAGAACACATCAGCCTGATGCTTGAAGCTCTGCCTCGCGCATAGAGTTTGCGTGCGCGCACAGATCACGTCTTCAGGTCCTCAGCCATGCCGCACGCAGTCAGAACACATCAGCCTGATGCTTCAAGCTCTGCCTCGCGCATAGAGTTTGCGTGCGCGCACACATCACGTCTTCAGGTCCTCAGCCATGCCGCACGCAGTCAGAACACATCAGCCTGATGCTTGAAGCTCTGCCTCGCGCATAGAGTTGCGTGCGTGCACAGATCAGGTCTTCAGGTCCTCAGCCATGCCGCACGCAGTCAGAACACATCAGCCTGATGCTTGAAGCTCTGCCTCGGGCATAGAATGTGCGTGCGCGCACAGATCAGGTCTCCAGGTCCTCAGCCATGCCGCACGCACTCAGAACACATCAGCCTGATGCTTAAAGCTCTGCCTCGCGCATTGAGTTTGCGTGCGCGCACAGATCACGTCTTCAGGTCCTCAGCCATGCCGCACGCAGTCAGAACACATCAGCCTGATGCTTGAAGCTCTGCCTCGGGCATAGAACTTGCGTGCGTGTACAGATCAGGTCTTTAGGTCCTCAGCCATGCCGCACGCACTCAGAACACATCAGCCTGATGCTTGAAGCTCTGCCTCTGGCATAGAGTGTGCGTGCGCGCACAGATCAGGTCTCCAGGTCCTCAGCCATGCCGCACGCACTCAGAACACATCAGCCTGATGCTTGAAGCTCTGCCTCGCGCATAGAGTTTGCGTGCGCGCACAGATCACGTCTTCAGGTCCTCAGCCATGCCGACACGCAGTCTAGAACACATCAGGCCTGGTGCTTAAAGCTCTGCCTCGGGCATAGAACTTGCGTGCGCGCACAGATCAGGTCTCAGGTCCTCAGCCATGCCGCACGCACTCAGAAACACAATCAAGCAGCTTGATGCTTAAGAACGCTCTGCCTCGCGCCCAGTGTGCTGCGCGCACGAACAGGTTTCCGAGTCTCAGCCATGCCGCACGCATCAGAACACGTCAGCCTGATGGCTTGAAGCTCTGCCTTGCGCACAGAGTTTGCGCTGCGCGCACAGATCAGGTCTTAGGTCTTTTTTTTTTTCAGCTATGCCGCACGCGGTCAAAACACATCCACCCTGTATGCGTGAAACGCTCTGCCTCGCCATAAGTTTGTAGTGGCGCGCACAATCACGTCTTCAGGTCCCAGCCATGCCGCCACGCAGTCAGAAGCACACAGCTGATGCATGAAGCTCTGCCTCGGCCATAGAATGTGCGTGCGCGCACAGAATCAGTCTCCAGGTCCTCAGCCATGCGCACGCGTCAGAAACAACATAGCCTGATGCTAAAGCTCTGCCTCGCGCATAGAGTTTGCTGCGCGCACACGATCACGTCTTCAAGTCCTCAGCCATGCCGCACGCAATCTAGAACAGCAGCCGATGCTTGAAGCTCTGCCTTCGGGCATAGAGTGTGCTGTGCTGCGCACAGATCAGGTCTCAGCGTCCTCAGCATGCGGCACCAGTCAGACACATCAGCCTGATGCTTGAGCTCTGCCTCAGGGCATAGAATGTGCGTGCGCGCACAGATCAGGTCTCCAGGTCCTCAGCCATGCCGCACGCAGTCAGAACACATCAGCCTGATGCTTGAACCTCTGCCTCGCGCATAGAGTTTGCGTGCGCGCACAGATCACGTCTTCAGGTCCTCAGCCATGCCGCACGCAGTCAGAACACATCAGCCTGATGCTTAAAGCTCTGCCTCGCGCATAGAGTTTGCGTGCGCGCACAGATCAGGTCTTCAGGTCCTCAGCCATGCCGCACGCAGTCAGAACACATCAGCCTGATGCTTAAGCTCTGCCTCGCGCATAGAGTTTGCGTGCGCGCACAGATCAGGTCTTCAGGTCCTCAGCCATGCCGCACGCAGTCAGAACACATCAGCCTGATGCTTGAAGCTCTGCCTCGCGCATAGAGTGTGCGTGCGCGCACAGATCACGTCTTCAGGTCCTCAGCCATGCCGCACGCAGTCAGAACACATCAGCCTGATGCTTAAAGCTCTGCCTCGCGCATTGAGTGTGCGTGCGCGCACAGATCACGTCTCCAGGTCCTCAGCCATGCCGCACGCAGTCAGAACACATCAGCCTGATGCTTGAAAGCTCTGCCTCGCGCATAGAGTTTGCGTGCGCGCACAGATCACGGTCTTCAGGTCCTCAGCCATGCCGCACGCAGTCAGAACACATCAGCCTGATGCTTGAAGCTCTGCCTCGGGCATAGAATGTGCGTGCGCGCACAGATCAGGTCTCCAGGTCCTCAGCTATGCCGCACGCAGTCGAAACACATCACCCCGATGCTTGAACCTCTGCCTCGCGCATAGAGTTTGCGTGCGCGCACAGATCACGTCTTCAGGTCCTCAGCCATGCCGCACGCAGTCAGAACACATCAGCCTGATGCTTAAAGCTCTGCCTCGCGCATTGAGTGTGCGTGCGTGCACAGAACACGTCTTCAGGTCCTCAGCCATGCCGCACGCACTCAGAACACATCCAGCTGATGCTTCAAGCACTGCCTCGCGCCAGGAGTGTGCGTGCGCGCACAGAACAGGTTCCAGGTCCTCAGCCATGCCGCACGCAGTCAGAACACATCAGCCTGATGCTTGAAGCTCTGCCTCGCGCATAGAGTTTGCGTGCGCGCACAGATCAGGTCTTCAGGTCCTCAGCCATGCCGCACGCAGTCAGAACACGTCAGCCTGATGCTTGAAGCTCTGCCTCGGGCATAGAGTGTGCGTGCGCGCACAGATCAGGTCTCCAGGTCTTCAGCCATGCCGCACGCAGTCAGAAACACATCAGCCTGATGCTTGAAGCTCTGCCTCGCGCATAGAGTTTGCGTGCGCGCACAGATCACGTCTTCAGGTCCTCAGCCATGCCGCACGCAGTCAGAACACATCAGCCTGATGCTTGAAGCTCTGCCTCGCGCATAGAGTTTGCGTGCGCGCACAGATCAGGTCTTCAGGTCCTCAGCCATGCCGCACGCAGTCAGAACACATCAGCCTGATGCTTGAAGCTCTGCCTCGCGCATAGAGTTTGCGTGCGCGCACAGATCAGGTCTTCAGGTCCTCAGCCATGCCGCACGCAGTCAGAACACATCACCCTGATGCTTGAACCTCTGCCTCGCGCATAGAGTTTGCGTGCGCGCACAGATCACGTCTTCAGGTCCTCAGCCATGCCGCACGCAGTCAGAAACCACATCGCCTGATGCTTAAAGCACCTTGCCTCGGGCATTGAGGTGTGCGTGCGCGCACAGATCACGTCTCAGGTTCCCTCAGCCATGCAGCACGCAGTCAGAACAATCAGCCTGATGCTTGAGCTCTGCCTCGCGCATAGAGTGTGCGTGCGCGCACAGAAACGGTCTTCAGGTCCTCAGCCATGCCGCACGCATCAGAACACTCAGCCTGATGCTTGAAGCTCTGCCTCGCGCATAGAGTTTGCGTGCGCGCACAGATCAGTCTTCAGGTCCTCAGCCATGCCGCACGCAGCAGACACATCAGCCTGATGTTCAAAGCAGTCGTGCCTCGCACGCATCAGAACGCCTGATGTGCAATGCGGGAGTCGTGCGTGCACAGATCACGTCTTCAGGTCCTCAGCCATGCCGCACGCAGTCAGAACACATCAGCCTGATGCTTGAAGCTCTGCCTCGGGCATAGATGTGCGTGCGCGCACAGATCAGGTCTTCAGGTTCTCAGCTATGCCGCACGCAGTCAGAAACACATCACCCTTGATGCGTGAACCTCTGCCTCGCGCATAGAGTTTGCGTGCGCGCACAGATCACGTCTTCAGGTCCTCAGCCATGCCGCACGCAGTCAGAACACATCAGCCTGATGCTTGAAGCTCTGCCTCGGCATAGAATGTGCGTGCGCGCACAGATCAGGTCTCCAGGTCTTCAGCTATGCCGCACGCAGTCAAAACACATCACCCTGATGCGTTGAACCTCTGCCTCGCGCATAGAGTTTGCGTGCGCGCACAGATCACGTCTTCAGGTCCTCAGCCATGCCGCACGCAGTCAGAACAATCAGCCTGATGCTTAAAGCTCTGCCTCGCGCATAGAGTTTGCGTGCTGCGCACAGATCACGTCTTCAGGTCCTCGCCATGTTGCACGCAGTCAGAACACATCAGCCTGATGCTTAAAGCTCTGCCTCGCGCATAGAGTTTGCGTGCGCGCACAGATCACGTCTTCAGGTCCTCAGCCATGCCGCACGCAGTCAGAACACATCAGCCTGATGCTTGAAGCTCTGCCTCGGGCATAGAATGTGCGTGCGCGCACAGATCAGGTCTCCAGGTCTTCAGCTATGCCGCACGCAGTCAGAACACATCACCCTGATGCTTGAACCTCTGCCTCGCGCATAGAGTTTGCGTGCGCGCACAGATCACGTCTTCAGGTCCTCAGCCATGCCGCACGCAGTCAGAACACATCAGCCTGATGCTTAAAGCTCTGCCTCGCGCATAGAGTTGCGTGCGCGCACAGATCAGGTCTTCAGGTCCTCAGCCATGCCGCACGCAGTCAGAACACATCAGCCTGATGCTTGAAGCTCTGCCTCGCGCATAGAGTGTGCGTGCGCGCACAGATCAGGTCTCCAGGTCCTCAGCCATGCCGCACGCAGTCAGAACACATCAGCCTGATGCTTGAACCTCTGCCTCGCGCATAGAGTTTGCGTGCGCGCACAGATCACGTCTTCAGGTCCTCAGCCATGCCGCACGCAGTCAGAACACATCAGCCTGATGCTTGAAGCTCTGCCTCGGGCATAGAATGTGCGTGCGCGCACAGATCAGGTCTCCAGGTCTTCAGCTATGCCGCACGCAGTCGAAACACATCACCCTGATGCTTGAACCTCTGCCTCGGCATTAGAGTTTGCGTGCGCGCACAGATCACGTCTTCAGGTCCTCAGCCATGCCCGCACGCAGTCAGAACACATCAGCCTGATGCTTAAAGCTCTGCCTCGCGCATAGATGTGCGTGCGCGCACAGATCAGGTCTCCAGGTCCTTCAGCCATGCCGCACCGCAGTCAGGAACACATCAGCCTGATGCTTGAAGCTCTGCCTCGCGCATAGAGTTTGCGTGCGCGCACAGATCACGTCTTCCAGGTCCTCAGCCATGCCGCACGCAGTCAGAACACATCAGCCTGATGCTTGAAGCTCTGCCTCGCGCATAGAGTTTGCGTGCGCGCACAGATCAGGTCTCAGGTCCTCAGCCATGCCGCACGCAGTCAGAACACATCAGCCTGATGCTTAAGCTCTGCTCGCGCATAGAGTTTGCGTGCGCGCACAGATCAGGTCTCCAGGTCCTCAGCCATGCGCACGCAGTCAGAACACATCAGCCCTGATGCTTGAAGCTCTGCCTCGGGCATAGAGTGTGGTGCGCGCACAGATCAGGTCTCAGGTCCTCAGCCATGCCGCACGCAGTCAGAACACATCAGCCTGATGCTTAAAGCTCTGCCTCGCGCATAGAGTTTGCGTGCGCGCACAGATCACGTCTCAGGTCCTCAGCCATGCCGCACGCAGTCAGAACACATCAGCCTGATGCTTAAAGCTCTGCCTCGGGCATAGAACGTTGCGTGCGCGCACAGATCAGGTCTTCAGGTCCTCAGCCATGCCGCACGCACCCAGAACAAGCGCAGCTATGCTTCAAGCACACCGTGCGCATCCGGAGTGTGCATGCGCGCACGGAACAGGTTTCCCAGTCCTCAGCCATGCCGCACGCAATCAGAACACGTCAGCCTGATGCTTGAAGCTCTGCCTCGGCATAGAGTGTGCGTGCGCGCACAAGATCAGGTCTCCAGGTCCTTCAGCTATGCCGCACGCGGTCAAACACATCAGCTGATGCGTGAACTCTGCCTCGCGCATAGAGTTGCGTGCGCGCACAGATCACGTCTCCAGGTCTCAGCCATGCGCACGCAGTCAGAACACATCAGCCTGATGCTTGAAGCTCTGCCTCGCGCATAGAGTTTGCGTGCGCGCACAGATCACGTCTCCAGGTCCTCAGCCATGCCGCACGCAGTCAGAACACATCAGCCTGATGCTTGAAGCTCTGCCTCGGGCATAGAATTGGCGTGCGCGCACAGATCAGGTTTCAGGTCCTCAGCCATGCCGCACGCACTCAGAACACATCAGCCTGATGCTTGAAGCTCTGCCTCGCGCATAGAGTTTGCGTGCGCGCACAGATCACGTCTTCAGGTCCTTCAGCCATGCCGCACGCAGTCAGAAACACATCAGCCTGATGCTTGAAGCTCTGCCTCGCGCATAGAGTTTGCGTGCGCGCACAGATCACGTCTTCAGGTCCTCAGCCATGCCGCACGCAGTCAGAACACATCAGCCTGATGCTTGAAGCTCTGCCTCGCGCATAGAGTTTGCGTGCGCGCACAGATCACGTCTTCAGGTCCTCAGCCATGCCGCACGCAGTCAGAACACATCAGCCTGATGCTTGAAGCTCTGCCTCGCGCATAGAGTTTGCGTGCGCGCACAGATCACGTCTTCAGGTCCTCAGCCATGCCGCACGCAGTCAGAACACATCAGCCTGATGCTTGAAGCTCTGCCTCGCGCATAGAACTTGCGTGCGTGCACAGATCAGGTCTTCAGGTCCTCAGCCATGCCGCACGCAGTCAGAACACATCAGCCTGATGCTTGAAGCTCTGCCTCGGGCATAGAATGTGCGTGCGCGCACAGATCAGGTCTCCAGGTCCTCAGCCATGCCGCACGCAGTCAGAACACATCAGCCTGATGCTTAAAGCTCTGCCTCGCGCATTGAGTTTGTGTGCGTGCACAGATCACGTCTTCAGGTCCTCAGCCATGCCGCACGCAGTCAGAACACATCAGCCTGATGCTTAAAGCTCTGCCTCGCGCATAGAGTTTGCGTGCGCGCACAGATCAGGTCTTCAGGTCCTCAGCCATGCCGCACGCAGTCAGAACACATCAGCCTGATGCTTGAAGCTCTGCCTCGGGCATAGAATGTGCGTGCGCGCACAGATCAGGTCTCCAGGTCTTCAGCTATGCCGCACGCAGTCGAAACACATCACCCTGATGCGTGAACCTCTGCCTCGCGCATAGAGTTTGCGTGCGCGCACAGATCACGTCTTCAGGTCCTCAGCCATGCCGCACGCAGTCAGAACACATCAGCCTGATGCTTGAAGCTCTGCCTCGGGCATAGAATGTGCGTGCGCGCACAGATCAGGTCTCCAGGTCTTCAGCTATGCCGCACGCAGTCAAACACATCACCCTGATGCTTGAACCTCTGCCTCGCGCATAGAGTTTGCGTGCGCGCACAGATCACGTCTTCAGGTCCTCAGCCATGCCGCACGCAGTCAGAACACATCAGCCTGATGCTTAAAGCTCTGCCTCGCGCATAGAGTTTGCGTGCGCGCACAGATCACGTCTTCAGGTCCTCAGCCATGCCGCACGCAGTCAGAACACATCAGCCTGATGCTTGAAAGCTCTGCCTCGGGCATAAGAATTGCGTGCCGTGTACAGATCAGGTCTCAGGTCCTCAGCCATGCCGCACGCACTCAGAACACATCAGCCTGATGCTTGAAGCTCTGCCTCGGCATAGAATGTGCGTGCGCGCACAGATCAGGTCTCCAGGTCCTCGAGCCATGCCGCACGCACTCAGAACACATCAGCCCTGATGCGTTGAACCTCTGCCTCGCGCATAGAGTTTGCCGTGCGCGCACAGATCACGTCTTCAGGTCCTCAGCCCATGCCGCACGCAGTCAGAACACATCAGCCTGATGCTTGAAGCTCTGCCTCGGGCATAGAAGTTTGCGTGCGCGCACAGATTCACGTCTCCAGGTCCTCAGCCATGCCGCACGCAGTCAGAACACATCAGCCTGATGCCTTAAGCTCTGCTCGCGCATAGAGTTTGCGTGCGCGCACAGCACGTCTTCAGGTCCTCAGCCATGCCGCACGCAGTCAGAACACATCAGCCTGATGCTGAAGCTCTGCCTCGGGCATAGAATGTGCGTGCGCGCACAGATAGGTCTCCAGGTCTTCAGCTATGCCGCACGCAGTCAAACACATCACCCCGATGCTTGAACCTCTGCCTCGCGCATAGAGTTTGTTGTGCGCGCACACATCACGTCTTCAGGTCCTCAGCCATGCCGCACGCAGTCAGAACACATCAGCCTGATGCTTAAAGCTCTGCCTCGCGCATAGAGTTTGCGTGCGCGCACAGATCACGTCTTCAGGTCCTCAGCCATGCCGCACGCAGTCAGAACACATCAGCCTGATGCTTAAAGCTCTGCCTCGGGCATAGAGTGTGCGTGCGCGCACAGATCAGGTCTTCAGGTCCTCAGCCATGCCGCACGCACTCAACAGAACAAGCCAGCTTCATGCTTCAAGCACAGCCTGCGCCCGGAGTGTGCGTGCGCGCACAGAACAGGTTTCCAGTCCTCAGCCATGCCGCACGCAGTCAGAACACATCAGCCTGATGCTTGAAGCTCTGCCTCGCGCATAGAGAGTTGCGTGCGCGCACAGATCAGGTCTTCAGGTCTTCAGCTATGCCGCACGCAGTCAGAACACATCAGCTGATGCTTGAACCTCTGCCTCGCGCATAGAGTTTGCGTGCGCGCACAGATCACGTCTTCAGGTCCTCAGCCATGCCGCACGCAGTCAGAACACATCAGCCTGATGCTTAAAGCTCTGCCTCGCGCATAGAGTTTGCGTGCGCGCACACATCACGTCTTCAGGTCCTCAGCCATGCCGCACGCAGTCAGAACACATCAGCCTGATGCTTGAAGCTCTGCCTCGCGCATAGAGTTTGCGTGCGCGCACAGATCACGTCTTCAGGTCCTCAGCCATGCCGCACGCAGTCAGAACACATCAGCCTGATGCTTGAAGCTCTGCCTCGCGCATAGAGTTTGCGTGCGCGCACAGATCACGTCTTCAGGTCCTCAGCCATGCCGCACGCAGTCAGAACACATCAGCCTGATGCTTGAAGCTCTGCCTCGCGCATAGAGTTTGCGTGCGCGCACAGATCAGGTCTCAGGTCCTCAGCCATGCCGCACGCAGTCAGAACACATCAGCCTGATGCTTAAAGCTCTGCCTCGCGCATATGAGTTTGCGTGCGCGCACAGATCACGTCTTCAGGTCCTCAGCCATGCCGCACGCAGTCAGAACACATCAGCCTGATGCTTAAAGCTCTGCCTCGCGCATAGAGTTTGCGTGCGCGCACAGATCACGTCTTCAGGTCCTCAGCCATGCCGCACGCAGTCAGAACACATCAGCCTGATGCTTGAAGCTCTGCCTCGGCATAGAGTTTGCGTGCGCGCACAGATCAGGTCTTCAGGTCCTCAGCCATGCCCGCACGCAGTCAGAACACCAGCCTGATGCTTCAAGCTCTGCCTCGGCATAGAATGTGCGTGCGCGCACAGATCAGGTCTCCAGGTCCTCAGCCATGCCGCACGCAGTCAGAACACATCAGCCCTGATGCTTGAACCTCTGCTCGCGCATAGAGTTGGTGCGTGCGCGCACACATCAGGTCTTCAGGTCTCAGCCATGCCGCACGCAGTCAGAACACATCACCCTGATGCTTAAGCTCTGCCTCGCGCATAGAGTTTGCGTGCGCGCACAGATCACGTCTTCAGGTCCTCAGCCATGCCGCACGCAGTCAGAACACATCAGCCTGATGCTTGAAGCTCTGCCTCGGGGCATAGATGTGCGTGCGCGCACAGATCAGGTCTCCAGGTCCTTCAGCTATGCCGCACGCAGTCAGAACACATCACGCCTGATGCGTGAACCTCTGCCTCGCGCATTAGAGTTTGCGTGCGCGCACAGATCACGTTTTCAGGTCCTCAGCCATGCCCGCACGCAGTCAGAACACATCAGCCTGATGCTTGAAGCTCTGCCTCGGGCATAGAATGTGCGTGCGCGCACAGATCAGGTCTCCAGGTCCTCAGCCATGCCGCACGCAGTCAGAACACATCAGCCTGATGCTTGAAGCTCTGCCTCGCGCATAGAGTTGCGTGCGCGCACAGATCACGTCTTCAGGTCCTCAGCCATGCCCGCACGCAGTCAGAACACATCAGCCTGATGCTTAAAGCTCTGCCTCGCGCATAGAGTTGCGTGCGCGCACAGATCAGGTCTTCAGGTCCTCAGCCATGCCCGCACGCAGTCAGAACACATCAGCCTGATGCTTGAAGCTCTGCCTCGCGCATAGAGTTTGCGTGCGCGCACAGATCAGGTCTTCAGGTCCTCAGCCATGCCGCACGCAGTCAGAACACATCAGCCTGATGCTTGAAGCTCTGCCTCGGGCATAGAATGTGCGTGCGCGCACAGATCAGGTCTTCAGGTCCTCAGCCATGCCGCACGCAGTCAGAACACATCAGCCTGATGCTTGAAGCTCTGCCTCGGGCATAGAGTTTGCGTGCGCGCACAGATCAGGTCTTCCAGGTCCTCAGCCATGCCGCACGCAGTCAGAACACATCAGCCTGATGCTTGAAGCTCTGCCTCGCGCATAGAATGTGCGTGCGCGCACAGATCAGGTCTCCAGGTCCTCAGCCATGCCGCACGCAGTCAGAACACATCAGCCTGATGCTTAAAGCTCTGCCTCGCGCATTGAGTGTGCGTGCGCGCACAGATCACGTCTCCAGGTCCTCAGCCATGCCGCACGCAGTCAGAACACATCAGCCTGATGCTTAAAGCTCTGCCTCGCGCATAGAGTTTGCGTGCGCGCACAGATCACGTCTCAGGTCCTCAGCCATGCCGCACGCAGTCAGAACACATCAGCCTGATGCTTGAAGCCTCTGCCTCGGGCATAGAGTTTGCGTGCGCGCACAGATCAGGTCTCCAGGTCCTCAGCCATGCCGCACGCAGTCAGAACACATCAGCCTGATGCTTAAAGCTCTGCCTCGCGCATAGAGTTGCGTGCGCGCACAAGATCACGTCTTCAGGTCCTCAGCCATGCCGCACGCAGTCAGAACACATCAGCCTGATGCTTGAAGCTCTGCCTCGGCGCATAGAGTTGCGTGCGCGCACAGATCAGGTCTTCAGGTCCTCAGCCATGCCGCACGCAGTCAGAACACATCAGCCTGATGCTTGAAGCTCTGCCTCGGGCATAGAATGTGCGTGCGCGCACAGATCAGGTCTCCAGGTCCTCAGCCATGCCGCACGCACTCAGAACACATCAGCCTGATGCTTAAAGCTCTGCCTCGCGCATAGAGTTTGCGTGCGCGCACAGATCACGTCTTCAAGGTCCTCAGCCATTGCCGCACGCAGTCAGAACACATCAGCCTGATGCTGAAAGCTCTGCCTCGGGCATTAGAATGTGCGTGCGCGCACAGATCAGGTCTCCAGGTCCTCAGCCATGCCGCACGCAGTCAGAACACATCAGCCTGATGCTTAAAGCTCTGCCTCGCGCATTAGAGTTTGCGTGCGCGCACAGATCACGTCTCCAGGTCCTCAGCCATGCCGCACGCAGTCAGAACACATCAGCCTGATGCTTGAAGCTCTGCCTCGGGCATAGAGTGTGCGTGCGCGCACAGATCAGGTCTCCAGGTCCTCAGCCATGCCGCACGCAGTCAGAACACATCAGCCTGATGCTTGAAGCTCTGCCTCGCGCATAGAGTTTGCGTGCGCGCACAGATCACGTCTTCAGGTCCTCAGCCATGCCGCACGCAGTCAGAACACATCAGCCTGATGCTTAAAGCTCTGCCTCGCGCATAGAGTTGCGTGCGCGCACAGATCAGGTCTTCAGGTCCTCAGCCATGCCGCACGCAGTCAGAACACATCAGCCTGATGCTTGAAGCTCTGCCTCGCGCATAGAGTTTGCGTGCGCGCACAGATCAGTCTCAGGTCCTCAGCCATGCCGCACGCAGTCAGAACACATCAGCCTGATGCTTGAAGCTCTGCCTCGGCATAGAGTGTGCGTGCGCGCACAGATCAGGTCTTCAGGTCCTCAGCCATGCCGCACGCAGTCAGAAACACATCAGCCTGATGCTTGAAGCTCTGCCTCGCGCATAGAGTTTGCGTGCGCGCACAGATCACGTCTTCAGGTCCTCAGCCATGCCGCACGCAGTCAGAACACATCAGCCTGATGCTTAAAGCTCTGCCTCGCGCATAGAGTTTGCGTGCGCGCACAGATCAGGTCTTCAGGTCCTCAGCCATGCCGCACGCAGTCAGAACACATCAGCCTGATGCTTCAAGCACAGCCTGCGGCCGGAGTGTGCATGCGCGCACCGGAACAGGTTTCCCAGTCTCAGCCATGCCGCACGCAATCAGAACACGTCAGCCTGATCTTGAAGCTCTGCCTTGCGCATACGAGTTTGCGTGCCGCGCACAGATCAGGTCTTCAGGTCCTCAGCCATGCCGCACGCAGTCAGAACACATCAGCCTGATGCTTGAAAGCTCTGCCTCGGCAATAGAGTTGCGTGACGCGCACAGATCAGGTCTTCAGGTCCTCAGCCATGCCGCACGCAGTCAGAACACATCAAGCCTGATGCTGTGAAAGCCTCTGCCTCGCGCATAGAGTTTGGTGCGCGCACAGATCACGTCTTCAGGTCCTCAGCCATGCCCGCACGCAGTCAGAACAACATCAGCCTGATGCTTGAAGCTCTGCCTCGGCGCATAGAGTGTGCGTGCGCGCACAGATCAGGTCTCCAGGTCCTCAGCCATGCCGCACGCAGTCCAGAACACATCAGCCTGATGCTTGAAGCTCTGCCTCGGGCATAGAATGTGCGTGCGCGGCACAGATCAGGTCTCCAGGTCCTTCAGCTATGCCGCACGCAGTCAAAACACATCACCCTGATGCGTGAACCTCTGCCTCGCGCATAGAGTTTGTGTGCGCGCACACATCACGTCTTCAGGTCCTCAGCCATGCCGCACGCAGTCAGAACACATCAGCCTGATGCTTAAAGCTCTGCCTCGCGCATTGAGTTTGCGTGGCGCGCCAATCACGTCTTCAGGTCCTCAGCCCATGCGCACGCAGTCAGAAAACACATCAGCCTGATGCTTAAAGCTCTGCCCGCGCATAGAGTTTGCGTGCGCGCACAGATCAGGTCTTCAGGTCCTCAGCCATGCCGCACGCAGTCAGAATACATCAGCCTGATGCTTGAAGCCTCTGCCTCGGGCATAGAATGTGCGTGCGCGCACAGATCAGGTCTCCAGGTCTTCAGCTATGCCGCACGCAGTTCGAACACATCACCTGATGCGGTGAACCTCTGCCTTGCGCATAGAGTTTGCGTGCGCGCACAGATCAGGTCTTCAGGTCCTCAGCCATGCCGCACGCAGTCAGAACACATCAGCCTGATGCTTGAAGCTCTGCCTCGGGCATAGAATGTGCGTGCGCGCACAGATCAGGTCTCCAGGTCTTCAGCCATGCCGCACGCAGTCGAAACACATCACCCTGATGCGTGAACCTCTGCCTCGCGCATAGAGTTTGCGTGCGCGCACAGATCACGTCTTCAGGTCCTCAGCCATGCCGCACGCAGTCAGAACACATCAGCCTGATGCTTGAAGCTCTGCCTCGGGCATAGAATGTGCGTGCGCGCACAGATCAGGTCTCCAGGTCTTCAGCTATGCCGCACGCAGTCGAAACACATCACCCTGATGCTTGAACCTCTGCCTCGCGCATAGAGTTTGCGTGCGCGCACAGATCACGTCTTCAGGTCCTCAGCCATGCCGCACGCAGTCAGAACACATCAGCCTGATGCTTGAAGCTCTGCCTCGGCATAGAGTGTGCGTGCGCGCACAGATCAGGTCTTCAGGTCCTCAGCCATGCCGCACGCAGTCAGAACACATCAGCCTGATGCTTGAAGCTCTGCCTCGCGCATAGAGTTTGCGTGCGCGCACAGATCACGTCTTCAGGTCCTCAGCCATGCCGCACGCAGTCAGAACACATCAGCCTGATGCTTAAAGCTCTGCCTCGCGCATAGAGTTTGCGTGCGCGCACAGATCAGGTCTTCAGGTCCTCAGCCATGCCGCACGCAGTCAGAACAATCCAGCCTGATGCTTGAAGCTCTGCCTCGCGCCGGAGTGTGCGTGCGCGCACAGATCAGGTTTCCAGGTCCTCAGCCATGCCGCACGCAGTCAGAACACATCAGCCTGATGCTTGAAGCTCTGCCTCGCGCATAGAGTTTGCGTGCGCGCACAGATCAGGTCTCCAGGTCCTCAGCCATGCCGCACGCAGTCAGAACACATCAGCCTGATGCTTGAAGCTCTGCCTCGCGCATAGAGTTTGCGTGCGCGCACAGATCAGGTCTTCCAGGTCCTCAGCCATGCCGCACGCAGTCGAACACATCCAGCCTGATGCTTGAAGCTCTGCCTCGGGCATAGAGTGTGCTGTGCGCGCACAGATCAGGTCTCCAGGTCCTCAGCCTATGCCGCACGCAGGTTCAAAACACATCAACCCTGATGCTTGAACCTCTGGCCTCGCGCATAGATTGCGTGCGCGCACAGATCACGTCTTCAGGTCCTCAGCCATGCGCACGCAGTCAGAAACACATCAGCCTGATGCTTGAAGCTCTGCCTCGGGCATAGAATGTGCGTGCGCGCACAGATCAGGTCTCCAGGTCCTCAGCCATTGCCGCACGCAGTCAGAACACATCAGCCCTGATGCTTGTAAGCTCTGCCTCGCGCATAGAGTTTGCGTGCGCGCACAGATCACGTCTCCAGGTCCTCAGCCATGCCGCACGCAGTCAGAACACATTCAGCCTGATGCTTAAAGCTCTGCCTCGCGCATAGAGTTTGCGTGCGCGCACAGATCAGGTCTCCAGGTCCTCAGCCATGCCGCACGCAGTCAGAACACATCAGCCTGATGCTTGAAGCTCTGCCTCGGGCATAGAGTTGTGCGTGCGCGCACAGATCAGGTCTCCAGGTCCTCAGCCATGCCGCACGCAGTCAGAACACATCAGCCTGATGCTTGAAGCCTCTGCCTCGCGCATAGAGTTTGCGTGCGCGCACAGATCAGGTCTTCAGGTCCTCAGCCATGCCGCACGCAGTCAGAACACATCAGCCTGATGCTTGAAGCTCTGCCTCGCGCATAGAGTGTGCGTGCGCGCACAGATCAGGTCTTCAGGTCCTCAGCCATGCCGCACGCAATCAGAACACATCAGCCTGATGCTTGAAGCTCTGCCTCGGCATAGAGTGTGCGTGCGCGCACAGATCAGGTCTCCAGGTCCTCAGCCATGCCGCACGCAGTCAGAACACATCAGCCTGATGCTTGAACCTCTGCCTCGCGCATAGAGTTTGCGTGCGCGCACAGATCACGTCTTCAGGTCCTCAGCCATGCCGCACGCAGTCAGAACACATCAGCCTGATGCTTAAGCTCTGCCTCGCGCAAGAGTGTGCGTGCGTGCACAGATCACGTCTTCAGGTCCTCAGCCATGCCGCACGCAGTCAGAAACACATCAGCCTGATGCTTAAGCTCTGCCTCGCGCATAGGTTTGCGTGCGCGCACAGATCAGGTTCTTCAGGTCCTCAGCCATGCCGCACGCAGTCAGAACACATCAGCCTGATGCTTGAAGCTCTGCCTCGGCATAGATGTGCGTGCGCGCACAGATCAGGTCTCCAGGTCCTCAGCCATGCCGCACGCAGTCAGAAACACATCAGCCTGATGCTTAACTCTGCCTCGCGCATAGAGTTGCGTGCGCGCACAGATCACGTCATTCAAGTCCTCAGCCATGCCGCACGCAATCAGAACACGTCAGCCTGATGCTTGAAGCTCTGCCTCGGGCCATAGAGTGTGCGTGCGCCGCACAGATCAGGTCTCCAGGGTCTCAGCTATGCCGCACGCAGTCAGAAACAATCACCCTGATGCGTGAACCTCTGCCCTCGCGCATATGAGTTTGCGTGCGCGCACAGATCACGTCTTCAGGTCCTCAGCCATGCCGCACGCAGTCAGAACACATCAGCCTGATGCTTTGAAGCTCTGCCTCGGGCATAGAGATGTGCGTGCGCGCACAGATCAGGTCTCCAGGTCTTCAGCTATGCGCACGCAGTCAGAACACATCACCCTGATGCTGAACCTCTGCCTCGCGCATAAGATGTTTGCGTGCGCGCACAGATCACGTCTTCAGGTCCTCAGCCATGCCGCACGCAGTCAGAACACATTCAGCCTGTTGCTTTAAAGCTCTGCCTCGCGGCATAGATGTGCGTGCGCGCACAGATACGTCTCCAGGTCTCAGCCATGCCGCACGCAGTCAGAACACATCAGCCTGATGCTGAAGCTCTGCCTCGCGCATAGAGTTTGCGTGCGCGCACAGATCACGTCTTCAGGTCCTCAGCCATGCCGCACGCAGTCAGAACACATCAGCCTGATGCTTAAAGCTCTGCCTCGCGCATAGAGTTTGCGTGCGCGCACAGATCAGGTCTTCAGGTCCTCAGCCATGCCGCACGCAGTCAGAACACATCAGCCTGATGCTTGAAGCTCTGCCTGCGCCCGGAGTGTGCGTGCGCGCACAGATCAGGTTTCCAGGTCCTCAGCCATGCCGCACGCAGTCAGAACACATCAGCCTGATGCTTGAAGCTCTGCCTCGCGCATAGAGTTTGCGTGCGCGCACAGATCACGTCTTCAGGTCCTCAGCCATGCCGCACGCAGTCAGAACACATCAGCCTGATGCTTGAAGCTCTGCCTCGCGCATAGAGTTTGCGTGCGCGCACAGATCAGGTCTTCAGGTCCTCAGCCATGCCGCACGCAGTCAGAAACAAGCCAGCTGATGCTTAAGCTCTGCCTCGCGCATAGAGTTTGTGTGCGCGCACACATCACGTCTTCAGTCCTCAGCCATGCCGCACGCAGTCAGAACACATCAGCCTGATGCTTGAAGCTCTGCCTCGCGCATAGAATGTGCGTGCGCGCACAGATCAGGTCTCCAGGTCCTCAGCCATGCCGCACGCAGTCAGAACACATCAGCCTGAATGCTTAAAGCTCTGCCTCGCGCATAGAGTTTGCGTGCGCGCACACATCACGGTTTCAGGTCCTCAGCCATGCCGCACGCAGTCAGAACACATCAGCCTGATGCTTGAAGCTCTGCCTCGGGCATAGAGTGTGCCGTGCGCGCACAGATCAGGTCTCCAGGTCTTCAGCCATGCCGCACGCAGTCGAAACACATCAGCCTGATGCTTGAAGCTCTGCCTCGCGCATAGAGTTGCGTGCGCGCACAGATCACGTCTCAGGTCCTCAGCCATGCCGCACGCAATCAGAACACATCAGCCTGATGCTTGAAGCTCTGCCTCGGGCATAGAATGTGCTAGTGCGCGCACAGATCAGGTCTCCAGGTCTTCAGCTATGCCGCACGCGGTCAAAACACATCACCCTGATGCGTGAACCTCTGCCTCGCGCATAGAGTTTGCGTGCGCGCACAGATCACGTCTTCAGGTCCTCAGCCATGCCGCACGCAGTCAGAACACATCAGCCTGTTGCTTGAAGCTCTGCCTCGGGCATAGAATGTGCGTGCGCGCACAGATTAGGTCTCCAGGTCTTCAGCTATGCCGCACGCAGTCAAAACACATCACCCTGATGCGTGAACCTCTGCCTCGCGCATAGAGTTTTGCGTGCGCGCACAGATCACGTCTTCAGGTCCTCAATTGCCATGCCGCAACGCAGTCAGAACACATCAGCCTATGCTTGAAGCTCTGCCTCGGGCATAGAATTGTGCGTGCGCGCACAGATTCAGGTCTCCAGGTCCTCAGCCTAGGCCGCACGGCACTCAGAACCACATCAGCCCGATGGTTAAACCTCTGCCTCGCGCATAGAGTTTGCGTGCGCGCACAGATCACGTCTTCAGGTCCTCAGCCATGCCGCACGCAGTCAGAACACATCAGCCTGATGCTTAAAGCTCTGCCTCGCGCATAGAGTTTGCGTGCGCGCACAGATCAGGTCTTCAGGTCCTCAGCCATGCCGCACGCAGTCAGAACAATCAGCCTGATGCTTCAAGCTCTGCCTGCGCAGGAGTGTGCGTGCGCGCACAAACAGGTCTTCAGGTCCTCAGCCATGCCGCACGCAGTCAGAACACATCAGCCTGATGCTTGAAGCTCTGCCTCGCGCATAGAGTTTGCGTGCGCGCACAGATCACGTCTTCAGGTCCTCAGCCATGCCGCACGCAGTCAGAACACATCAGCCTGATGCTTGAAGCTCTGCCTCGGGCATAGAGTGTGCGTGCGCGCACAGATCAGGTCTTCAGGTCCTCAGCCATGCCGCACGCAGTCAGAACACATCAGCCTGATGCTTGAAGCTCTGCCTCGGGCATAGAGTGTGCGTGCGCGCACAGATCAGGTCTCCAGGTCCTCAGCCATGCCGCACGCAGTCAGAACACATCAGCCTGATGCTTGAAGCTCTGCCTCGCGCATAGAGTTTGCGTGCGCGCACAGATCAGGTCTTCAGGTCCTCAGCCATGCCGCACGCAGTCAGAACACATCAGCCTGATGCTTGAAGCTCTGCCTCGCGCATAGAGTGGCGTGCGCGCACAGATCAGGTCTTCAGGTCCTCAGCCATGCCGCACGCAGTCAGAACACATCAGCCTGATGCTTAAAGCTCTGCCTCGCGCATAGAGTTTGCGTGCGCGCACAGATCAGGTCTTCAGGTCCTCAGCCATGCCGCACGCAGTCAGAACACATCAGCCTGATGCTTGAAGCTCTGCCTCGCGCATAGAGTTTGCGTGCGCGCACAGATCAGGTCTTCAGGTCCTCAGCCATGCCGCACGCAGTCAGAACACATCAGCCTGATGCTTGAAGCTCTGCCTCGGGCATAGAGTGTGCGTGCGCGCACAGATCAGGTCTCCAGGTCCTCAGCCATGCCGCACGCAGTCAAAACACATCAGCCTGATGCGTGAACCTCTGCCTCGCGCATAGAGTTTGTGTGCGCGCACACATCACCCTGATGCGTGAACCTCTGCCTCGCGCATAGAGTTTGCGTGCGCGCACAGATCACGTCTTCAGGTCCTCAGCCATGCCGCACGCAGTCAGAACACATCAGCCTGATGCTTAAAGCTCTGCCTCGCGCATAGAGTTTGCGTGCGCGCACAGATCAGGTCTTCAGGTCCTCAGCCATGCCGCACGCACTCAGAACAATCAGCCTGATGCTTCAAGCTCTGCCTCGCGCAGGAGTGTGCGTGCGCGCACAGAACAGGTCTCCAGGTCCTCAGCCATGCCGCACGCAGTCAGAACACATCAGCCTGATGCTTGAAGCTCTGCCTCGCGCATAGAGTTTGCGTGCGCGCACAGATCAGGTCTTCAGGTCCTCAGCCATGCCGCACGCAGTCAGAACACATCAGCCTGATGCTTGAAGCTCTGCCTCGGGCATAGAGTGTGCGTGCGCGCACAGATCAGGTCTTCAGGTCCTCAGCCATGCCGCACGCAGTCAGAACACATCAGCCTGATGCTTGAAGCTCTGCCTCGCGCATAGAGTGTGCGTGCGCGCACAGATCAGGTCTTCAGGTCCTCAGCCATGCCGCACGCAGTCAGAACACATCAGCCTGATGCTTAAAGCTCTGCCTCGCGCATAGAGTTTGCGTGCGCGCACAGATCACGTCTTCAGGTCCTCAGCCATGCCGCACGCAGTCAGAACACATCAGCCTGATGCTTGAAGCTCTGCCTCGGCATAGAGTGTGCGTGCGCGCACAGATCAGGTCTCCAGGTCCTCAGCCATGCCGCACGCAGTCAGAACACATCAGCCTGATGCTTGAAGCTCTGCCTCGCGCATAGAGTTTGCGTGCGCGCACAGATCAGGTCTTCAGGTCCTCAGCCATGCCGCACGCAGTCAGAACACACATCAGCCTGATGCTTAAAGCTCTGCCTGCGCGCATAGAGTTGTGCGTGCGCGCACACATCACGGTCTTCAGGTCCTCAGCCATGCCGCACGCAGTCAGAACACATCAGCCTGATGCTTAAAGCTCTGCCTCGGGCATAGAAGTTGCGTGCGTGACAGATCACGTCTTCAGGGTCCTCAGCCATGCCGCACGCAGTCAGAACACATCAGCCTGATGCTTGAAGCTTTGCCTCGGGCATAGAGTGTGCGTGCGCGCACAGATCAGGTCTTCAGGTCCTCAGCCATGCCGCACGCAGTCAGAACACATCAGCTTGATGCTTGAAGCTCTGCCTCGCGCATAGAGTGTGCGTGCGCGCACAGATCAGGTTTCCAGGTCCTCAGCCATGCCGCACGCAGTCAGAACACATCAGCCTGATGCTTGAAGCTCTGCCTCGCGCATAGAGTTTGCGTGCGCGCACAGATCACGTCTTCAGGTCCTCAGCCATGCCGCACGCAGTCAGAACACATCAGCCTGATGCTTGAAGCTCTGCCTCGCGCATAGAGTTTGCGTGCGCGCACAGATCACGTCTTCAGGTCCTCAGCCATGCCGCACGCAGTCAGAACACATCAGCCTGATGCTTGAAGCTCTGCCTCGCGCATAGAGTGTGCGTGCGCGCACAGATCACGTCTTCAGGTCCTCAGCCATGCCGCACGCAGTCAGAACACATCAGCCTGATGCTTGAAGCTCTGCCTCGGGCATAGTGTGCGTGCGCGCACAGATCAGGTCTCCAGGTCCTCAGCCATGCCGCACGCAGTCAGAACACATCAGCCTGATGCTTGAAGCTCTGCCTCGCGCATAGAGTTTGCGTGCGCGCACAGATCAGGTCTTCAGGTCCTCAGCCATGCCGCACGCAGTCAGAACACATCAGCCTGATGCTTGAAGCTCTGCCTCGCGCATAGAGTGTGCGTGCGCGCACAGATCAGGTCTCAGGTCCTCAGCCATGCCGCACGCAGTCAGAACACATCAGCCTGATGCTTGAAGCTCTGCCTCGCGCATAGAGTTTGCGTGCGCGCACAGATCACGTCTTCAGGTCCTCAGCCATGCCGCACGCAGTCAGAACACATCAGCCTGATGCTTGAAGCTCTGCCTCGCGCATAGAGTGTGCGTGCGCGCACAGATCAGGTCTCCAGGTCCTCAGCCATGCCGCACGCAGTCAGAACACATCAGCCTGATGCTTGAAGCTCTGCCTCGCGCATAGAGTTTGCGTGCGCGCACAGATCACGTCTTCAGGTCCTCAGCCATGCCGCACGCAGTCAGAACACATCAGCCTGATGCTTAAAGCTCTGCCTCGCGCATAGAGTTTGCGTGCGCGCACAGATCAGGTCTTCAGGTCCTCAGCCATGCCGCACGCAGTCAGAACACATCAGCCTGATGCTTGAAGCTCTGCCTCGCGCATAGAGTGTGCGTGCGCGCACAGATCAGGTCTTCCAGGTCCTCAGCCATGCCGCACGCAGTCAGAACACATCAGCCTGATGCTTGAAGCTCTGCCTCGCGCATAGAGTTTGCGTGCGCGCACAGATCACGTCTTCAGGTCCTCAGCCATGCCGCACGCAGTCAGAACACATCAGCCTGATGCTTGAAGCTCTGCCTCGCGCATAGAGTTTGCGTGCGCGCACAGATCAGGTCTTCAGGTCCTCAGCCATGCCGCACGCAGTCAGAACACATCAGCCTGATGCTTGAAGCTCTGCCTCGCGCATAGAGTGTGCGTGCGCGCACAGATCAGGTCTTCAGGTCCTCAGCCATGCCGCACGCAGTCAGAACACATCAGCCTGATGCTTGAAGCTCTGCCTCGCGCATAGAGTTGCGTGCGCGCACAGATCAGGTCTTCAGGTCCTCAGCCATGCCGCACGCAGTCAGAACACATCAGCCTGATGCTTGAAGCTCTGCCTCGCGCATAGAGTTTGCGTGCGCGCACAGATCACGTCTTCAGGTCCTCAGCCATGCCGCACGCAGTCAGAACACATCAGCCTGATGCTTGAAGCTCTGCCTCGGGCATAGAGTGTGCGTGCGCGCACAGATCAGGTCTCAGGTCCTCAGCCATGCCGCACGCAGTCAGAACACATCAGCCTGATGCTTGAAGCTCTGCCTCGCGCATAGAGTTTGCGTGCGCGCACAGATCACGTCTTCAGGTCCTCAGCCATGCCGCACGCAGTCAGAACACATCAGCCTGATGCTTGAAGCTCTGCCTCGCGCATAGAGTGTGCGTGCGCGCACAGATCAGGTCTCCAGGTCCTCAGCCATGCCGCACGCAGTCAGAACACATCAGCCTGATGCTTGAAGCTCTGCCTCGCGCATAGAGTTTGCGTGCGCGCACAGATCACGTCTTCAGGTCCTCAGCCATGCCGCACGCAGTCAGAACACATCAGCCTGATGCTTGAAGCTCTGCCTCGCGCATAGAGTTTGCGTGCGCGCACAGATCAGGTCTTCAGGTCCTCAGCCATGCCGCACGCAGTCAGAACACATCAGCCTGATGCTTGAAGCTCTGCCTCGCGCATAGAGTTTGCGTGCGCGCACAGATCAGGTCTTCAGGTCCTCAGCCATGCCGCACGCAGTCAGAACACATCAGCCTGATGCTTGAAGCTCTGCCTCGCGCATAGAGTGTGCGTGCGCGCACAGATCAGGTCTCCAGGTCCTCAGCCATGCCGCACGCAGTCAGAACACATCAGCCTGATGCTTGAAGCTCTGCCTCGCGCATAGAGTTTGCGTGCGCGCACAGATCACGTCTTCAGGTCCTCAGCCATGCCGCACGCAGTCAGAACACATCAGCCTGATGCTTGAAGCTCTGCCTCGCGCATAGAGTTTGCGTGCGCGCACAGATCAGGTCTTCAGGTCCTCAGCCATGCCGCACGCAGTCAGAACACATCAGCCTGATGCTTGAAGCTCTGCCTCGCGCATAGAGTGTGCGTGCGCGCACAGATCAGGTCTCCAGGTCCTCAGCCATGCCGCACGCAGTCAGAACACATCAGCCTGATGCTTGAAGCTCTGCCTCGCGCATAGAGTGTGCGTGCGCGCACAGATCACGTCTTCAGGTCCTCAGCCATGCCGCACGCAGTCAGAACACATCAGCCTGATGCTTGAAGCTCTGCCTCGGGCATAGAGTGTGCGTGCGCGCACAGATCAGGTCTCCAGGTCCTCAGCCATGCCGCACGCAGTCAAACACATCAGCCTGATGCTTGAAGCTCTGCCTCGCGCATAGAGTTTGCGTGCGCGCACAGATCACGTCTTCAGGTCCTCAGCCATGCCGCACGCAGTCAGAACACATCAGCCTGATGCTTGAAGCTCTGCCTCGGGCATAGAGTGTGCGTGCGCGCACAGATCAGGTCTCCAGGTCCTCAGCCATGCCGCACGCAGTCAGAACACATCAGCCTGATGCTTGAAGCTCTGCCTCGCGCATAGAGTTTGCGTGCGCGCACAGATCACGTCTTCAGGTCCTCAGCCATGCCGCACGCAGTCAGAACACATCAGCCTGATGCTTGAAGCTCTGCCTCGCGCATAGAGTTTGCGTGCGCGCACAGATCACGTCTTCAGGTCCTCAGCCATGCCGCACGCAGTCAGAACACATCAGCCTGATGCTTAAGCTCTGCCTCGCGCATAGAGTTTGCGTGCGCGCACAGATCAGGTCTTCAGGTCCTCAGCCATGCCGCACGCAGTCAGAACACATCAGCCTGATGCTTGAAGCTCTGCCTCGCGCATAGAGTGTGCGTGCGCGCACAGATCAGGTCTTCCAGGTCCTCAGCCATGCCGCACGCAGTCAGAACACATCAGCCTGATGCTTGAAGCTCTGCCTCGCGCATAGAGTTTGCGTGCGCGCACAGATCACGTCTTCAGGTCCTCAGCCATGCCGCACGCAGTCAGAACACATCAGCCTGATGCTTAAAGCTCTGCCTCGCGCATAGAGTTTGCGTGCGCGCACAGATCAGGTCTTCAGGTCCTCAGCCATGCCGCACGCAGTCAGAACACATCAGCCTGATGCTTGAAGCTCTGCCTCGCGCATAGAGTGTGCGTGCGCGCACAGATCAGGTCTTCAGGTCCTCAGCCATGCCGCACGCAGTCAGAACACATCAGCCTGATGCTTGAAGCTCTGCCTCGCGCATAGAGTGTGCGTGCGCGCACAGATCACGTCTTCAGGTCCTCAGCCATGCCGCACGCAGTCAGAACACATCAGCCTGATGCTTGAAGCTCTGCCTCGGGCATAGAGTGTGCGTGCGCGCACAGATCAGGTCTCCAGGTCCTCAGCCATGCCGCACGCAGTCAGAACACATCAGCCTGATGCTTGAAGCTCTGCCTCGCGCATAGAGTTTGCGTGCGCGCACAGATCACGTCTTCAGGTCCTCAGCCATGCCGCACGCAGTCAGAACACATCAGCCTGATGCTTGAAGCTCTGCCTCGGGCATAGAATGTGCGTGCGCGCACAGATCAGGTCTCCAGGTCCTCAGCCATGCCGCACGCAGTCAGAACACATCAGCCTGATGCTTGAAGCTCTGCCTCGCGCATAGAGTTTGCGTGCGCGCACAGATCACGTCTTCAGGTCCTCAGCCATGCCGCACGCAGTCAGAACACATCAGCCTGATGCTTGAAGCTCTGCCTCGCGCATAGAGTTTGCGTGCGCGCACAGATCACGTCTTCAGGTCCTCAGCCATGCCGCACGCAGTCAGAACACATCAGCCTGATGCTTAAAGCTCTGCCTCGCGCATAGAGTTTGCGTGCGCGCACAGATCAGGTCTTCAGGTCCTCAGCCATGCCGCACGCAGTCAGAACACATCAGCCTGATGCTTGAAGCTCTGCCTCGCGCATAGAGTGTGCGTGCGCGCACAGATCAGGTCTTCCAGGTCCTCAGCCATGCCGCACGCAGTCAGAACACATCAGCCTGATGCTTGAAGCTCTGCCTCGCGCATAGAGTTTGCGTGCGCGCACACATCACGTCTTCAGGTCCTCAGCCATGCCGCACGCAGTCAGAACACATCAGCCTGATGCTTGAAGCTCTGCCTCGCGCATAGAGTTTGCGTGCGCGCACAGATCAGGTCTTCAGGTCCTCAGCCATGCCGCACGCAGTCAGAACACATCAGCCTGATGCTTGAAGCTCTGCCTCGCGCATAGAGTGTGCGTGCGCGCACAGATCAGGTCTTCCAGGTCCTCAGCCATGCCGCACGCAGTCAGAACACATCAGCCTGATGCTTGAAGCTCTGCCTCGCGCATAGAGTGTGCGTGCGCGCACAGATCACGTCTTCAGGTCCTCAGCCATGCCGCACGCAGTCAGAACACATCAGCCTGATGCTTGAAGCTCTGCCTCGCGCATAGAGTGTGCGTGCGCGCACAGATCAGGTCTCCAGGTCCTCAGCCATGCCGCACGCAGTCAAACACATCAGCCTGATGCTTGAAGCTCTGCCTCGCGCATAGAGTTTGCGTGCGCGCACAGATCACGTCTTCAGGTCCTCAGCCATGCCGCACGCAGTCAGAACACATCAGCCTGATGCTTGAAGCTCTGCCTCGCGCATAGAATGTGCGTGCGCGCACAGATCAGGTCTCCAGGTCCTCAGCCATGCCGCACGCAGTCAGAACACATCAGCCTGATGCTTAAAGCTCTGCCTCGCGCATAGAGTTTGCGTGCGCGCACAGATCACGTCTTCAGGTCCTCAGCCATGCCGCACGCAGTCAGAACACATCAGCCTGATGCTTAAAGCTCTGCCTCGCGCATAGAGTTTGCGTGCGCGCACAGATCAGGTCTTCAGGTCCTCAGCCATGCCGCACGCAGTCAGAACATCAGCCTGATGCTTCAAGCTCTGCCTGCGCATAGGAGTGTGCGTGCGCGCACAAACAGGTCTTCCAGGTCCTCAGCCATGCCGCACGCAGTCAGAACACATCAGCCTGATGCTTGAAGCTCTGCCTCGCGCATAGAGTTTGCGTGCGCGCACAGATCACGTCTTCAGGTCCTCAGCCATGCCGCACGCAGTCAGAACACATCAGCCTGATGCTTGAAGCTCTGCCTCGCGCATAGAGTTTGCGTGCGCGCACAGATCACGTCTTCAGGTCCTCAGCCATGCCGCACGCAGTCAGAACACATCAGCCTGATGCTTGAAGCTCTGCCTCGCGCATAGAGTGTGCGTGCGCGCACAGATCAGGTCTTCAGGTCCTCAGCCATGCCGCACGCAGTCAGAACACATCAGCCTGATGCTTGAAGCTCTGCCTCGGGCATAGAGTGTGCGTGCGCGCACAGATCAGGTCTCCAGGTCCTCAGCCATGCCGCACGCAGTCAAAACACATCAGCCTGATGCTTGAACCTCTGCCTCGCGCATAGAGTTTGCGTGCGCGCACAGATCACGTCTTCAGGTCCTCAGCCATGCCGCACGCAGTCAGAACACATCAGCCTGATGCTTGAAGCTCTGCCTCGGGCATAGAGTGTGCGTGCGCGCACAGATCAGGTCTCCAGGTCCTCAGCCATGCCGCACGCAGTCAGAACACATCAGCCTGATGCTTGAAGCTCTGCCTCGCGCATAGAGTTTGCGTGCGCGCACAGATCACGTCTTCAGGTCCTCAGCCATGCCGCACGCAGTCAGAACACATCAGCCTGATGCTTGAAGCTCTGCCTCGGGCATAGAATGTGCGTGCGCGCACAGATCAGGTCTCCAGGTCCTCAGCCATGCCGCACGCAGTCAGAACACATCAGCCTGATGCTTAAAGCTCTGCCTCGCGCATAGAGTTTGCGTGCGCGCACAGATCAGGTCTTCAGGTCCTCAGCCATGCCGCACGCAGTCAGAACACATCAGCCTGATGCTTGAAGCTCTGCCTCGCGCATAGAGTTTGCGTGCGCGCACAGATCAGGTCTTCAGGTCCTCAGCCATGCCGCACGCAGTCAGAACAATCAGCCTGATGCTTGAAGCTCTGCCTGCGCCCGGAGTGTGCGTGCGCGCACAGAACAGGTTTCCAGGTCCTCAGCCATGCCGCACGCAGTCAGAACACATCAGCCTGATGCTTGAAGCTCTGCCTCGCGCATAGAGTTTGCGTGCGCGCACAGATCACGTCTTCAGGTCCTCAGCCATGCCGCACGCAGTCAGAACACATCAGCCTGATGCTTGAAGCTCTGCCTCGCGCATAGAGTTTGCGTGCGCGCACAGATCAGGTCTTCAGGTCCTCAGCCATGCCGCACGCAGTCAGAACACATCAGCCTGATGCTTGAAGCTCTGCCTCGCGCATAGAGTGTGCGTGCGCGCACAGATCAGGTCTCAGGTCCTCAGCCATGCCGCACGCAGTCAGAACACATCAGCCTGATGCTTGAAGCTCTGCCTCGGGCATAGAGTGTGCGTGCGCGCACAGATCAGGTCTTCCAGGTCCTCAGCCATGCCGCACGCAGTCAAACACATCAGCCTGATGCTTGAAGCTCTGCCTCGCGCATAGAGTTTGCGTGCGCGCACAGATCACGTCTTCAGGTCCTCAGCCATGCCGCACGCAGTCAGAACACATCAGCCTGATGCTTGAAGCTCTGCCTCGCGCATAGAGTTTGCGTGCGCGCACAGATCACGTCTTCAGGTCCTCAGCCATGCCGCACGCAGTCAGAACACATCAGCCTGATGCTTGAAGCTCTGCCTCGCGCATAGAGTGTGCGTGCGCGCACAGATCAGGTCTCCAGGTCCTCAGCCATGCCGCACGCAGTCAGAACACATCAGCCTGATGCTTGAAGCTCTGCCTCGCGCATAGAGTTTGCGTGCGCGCACAGATCACGTCTTCAGGTCCTCAGCCATGCCGCACGCAGTCAGAACACATCAGCCTGATGCTTGAAGCTCTGCCTCGCGCATAGAGTTTGCGTGCGCGCACAGATCACGTCTTCAGGTCCTCAGCCATGCCGCACGCAGTCAGAACACATCAGCCTGATGCTTGAAGCTCTGCCTCGCGCATAGAGTGTGCGTGCGCGCACAGATCAGGTCTTCAGGTCCTCAGCCATGCCGCACGCAGTCAGAACACATCAGCCTGATGCTTGAAGCTCTGCCTCGCGCATAGAGTTTGCGTGCGCGCACAGATCACGTCTTCAGGTCCTCAGCCATGCCGCACGCAGTCAGAACACATCAGCCTGATGCTTGAAGCTCTGCCTCGCGCATAGAGTTTGCGTGCGCGCACAGATCACGTCTTCAGGTCCTCAGCCATGCCGCACGCAGTCAGAACACATCAGCCTGATGCTTAAAGCTCTGCCTCGCGCATAGAGTTTGCGTGCGCGCACAGATCAGGTCTTCAGGTCCTCAGCCATGCCGCACGCAGTCAGAACACATCAGCCTGATGCTTGAAGCTCTGCCTGCGCATAGAGTGCGTGCGCGCACAGATCAGGTCTTCCAGGTCCTCAGCCATGCCGCACGCAGTCAGAACACATCAGCCTGATGCTTGAAGCTCTGCCTCGCGCATAGAGTTTGCGTGCGCGCACAGATCACGTCTTCAGGTCCTCAGCCATGCCGCACGCAGTCAGAACACATCAGCCTGATGCTTAAAGCTCTGCCTCGCGCATAGAGTTTGCGTGCGCGCACAGATCAGGTCTTCAGGTCCTCAGCCATGCCGCACGCAGTCAGAACACATCAGCCTGATGCTTGAAGCTCTGCCTCGCGCATAGAGTGTGCGTGCGCGCACAGATCAGGTTTCCAGGTCCTCAGCCATGCCGCACGCAGTCAGAACACATCAGCCTGATGCTTGAAGCTCTGCCTCGCGCATAGAGTGTGCGTGCGCGCACAGATCACGTCTTCAGGTCCTCAGCCATGCCGCACGCAGTCAGAACACATCAGCCTGATGCTTGAAGCTCTGCCTCGGGCATAGAGTGTGCGTGCGCGCACAGATCAGGTCTCCAGGTCTCAGCCATGCCGCACGCAGTCAGAACACATCAGCCTGATGCTTGAAGCTCTGCCTCGCGCATAGAGTTTGCGTGCGCGCACAGATCACGTCTTCAGGTCCTCAGCCATGCCGCACGCAGTCAGAACACATCAGCCTGATGCTTGAAGCTCTGCCTCGGCATAGAGTGTGCGTGCGCGCACAGATCAGGTCTCCAGGTCCTCAGCCATGCCGCACGCAGTCAGAACACATCAGCCTGATGCTTGAAGCTCTGCCTCGCGCATAGAGTTTGCGTGCGCGCACAGATCACGTCTTCAGGTCCTCAGCCATGCCGCACGCAGTCAGAACACATCAGCCTGATGCTTGAAGCTCTGCCTCGCGCATAGAGTTTGCGTGCGCGCACAGATCAGGTCTTCAGGTCCTCAGCCATGCCGCACGCAGTCAGAACAATCAGCCTGATGCTTCAAGCTCTGCCTGCGCATAGAGTGTGCGTGCGCGCACAGATCAGGTCTTCAGGTCCTCAGCCATGCCGCACGCAGTCAGAACACATCAGCCTGATGCTTGAAGCTCTGCCTCGCGCATAGAGTTTGCGTGCGCGCACAGATCAGGTCTTCAGGTCCTCAGCCATGCCGCACGCAGTCAGAACACATCAGCCTGATGCTTGAAGCTCTGCCTCGCGCATAGAGTTTGCGTGCGCGCACAGATCACGTCTTCAGGTCCTCAGCCATGCCGCACGCAGTCAGAACACATCAGCCTGATGCTTGAAGCTCTGCCTCGCGCATAGAGTGTGCGTGCGCGCACAGATCAGGTCTTCAGGTCCTCAGCCATGCCGCACGCAGTCAGAACACATCAGCCTGATGCTTGAAGCTCTGCCTCGCGCATAGAGTGTGCGTGCGCGCACAGATCAGGTCTCCAGGTCCTCAGCCATGCCGCACGCAGTCAAACACATCAGCCTGATGCTTGAAGCTCTGCCTCGCGCATAGAGTTTGCGTGCGCGCACAGATCACGTCTTCAGGTCCTCAGCCATGCCGCACGCAGTCAGAACACATCAGCCTGATGCTTGAAGCTCTGCCTCGGGCATAGAGTGTGCGTGCGCGCACAGATCAGGTCTCCAGGTCCTCAGCCATGCCGCACGCAGTCAGAACACATCAGCCTGATGCTTGAAGCTCTGCCTCGCGCATAGAGTTTGCGTGCGCGCACAGATCACGTCTTCAGGTCCTCAGCCATGCCGCACGCAGTCAGAACACATCAGCCTGATGCTTGAAGCTCTGCCTCGCGCATAGAGTGTGCGTGCGCGCACAGATCAGGTCTCCAGGTCCTCAGCCATGCCGCACGCAGTCAGAACACATCAGCCTGATGCTTAAAGCTCTGCCTCGCGCATAGAGTTTGCGTGCGCGCACAGATCACGTCTTCAGGTCCTCAGCCATGCCGCACGCAGTCAGAACACATCAGCCTGATGCTTGAAGCTCTGCCTCGCGCATAGAGTTTGCGTGCGCGCACAGATCAGGTCTTCAGGTCCTCAGCCATGCCGCACGCAGTCAGAACACATCAGCCTGATGCTTCAAGCTCTGCCTGCGCATAGAGTTGCGTGCGCGCACAGATCAGGTCTTCCAGGTCCTCAGCCATGCCGCACGCAGTCAGAACACATCAGCCTGATGCTTGAAGCTCTGCCTCGCGCATAGAGTTTGCGTGCGCGCACAGATCACGTCTTCAGGTCCTCAGCCATGCCGCACGCAGTCAGAACACATCAGCCTGATGCTTGAAGCTCTGCCTCGCGCATAGAGTTTGCGTGCGCGCACAGATCAGGTCTTCAGGTCCTCAGCCATGCCGCACGCAGTCAGAACACATCAGCCTGATGCTTGAAGCTCTGCCTCGCGCATAGAGTGTGCGTGCGCGCACAGATCAGGTCTCCAGGTCCTCAGCCATGCCGCACGCAGTCAGAACACATCAGCCTGATGCTTGAAGCTCTGCCTCGCGCATAGAGTGTGCGTGCGCGCACAGATCAGGTCTTCAGGTCCTCAGCCATGCCGCACGCAGTCAGAACACATCAGCCTGATGCTTGAAGCTCTGCCTCGCGCATAGAGTTTGCGTGCGCGCACAGATCACGTCTTCAGGTCCTCAGCCATGCCGCACGCAGTCAGAACACATCAGCCTGATGCTTAAAGCTCTGCCTCGCGCATAGAGTTTGCGTGCGCGCACAGATCAGGTCTTCAGGTCCTCAGCCATGCCGCACGCAGTCAGAACACATCAGCCTGATGCTTGAAGCTCTGCCTCGGGCATAGAGTGCGTGCGCGCACAGATCAGGTCTTCAGGTCCTCAGCCATGCCGCACGCAGTCAGAACACATCAGCCTGATGCTTGAAGCTCTGCCTCGCGCATAGAGTTTGCGTGCGCGCACAGATCACGTCTTCAGGTCCTCAGCCATGCCGCACGCAGTCAGAACACATCAGCCTGATGCTTAAAGCTCTGCCTCGCGCATAGAGTTTGCGTGCGCGCACAGATCACGTCTTCAGGTCCTCAGCCATGCCGCACGCAGTCAGAACACATCAGCCTGATGCTTGAAGCTCTGCCTCGCGCATAGAGTGTGCGTGCGCGCACAGATCAGGTCTCCAGGTCCTCAGCCATGCCGCACGCAGTCAGAACACATCAGCCTGATGCTTAAAGCTCTGCCTCGCGCATAGAGTTTGCGTGCGCGCACAGATCAGGTCTTCAGGTCCTCAGCCATGCCGCACGCAGTCAGAACACATCAGCCTGATGCTTGAAGCTCTGCCTCGCGCATAGAGTGCGTGCGCGCACAGATCACGTCTTCAGGTCCTCAGCCATGCCGCACGCAGTCAGAACACATCAGCCTGATGCTTGAAGCTCTGCCTCGCGCATAGAGTTTGCGTGCGCGCACAGATCAGGTCTTCAGGTCCTCAGCCATGCCGCACGCAGTCAGAACACATCAGCCTGATGCTTGAAGCTCTGCCTCGCGCATAGAGTTTGCGTGCGCGCACAGATCAGGTCTTCAGGTCCTCAGCCATGCCGCACGCAGTCAGAACACATCAGCCTGATGCTTGAAGCTCTGCCTCGGCATAGAGTGTGCGTGCGCGCACAGATCAGGTCTCCAGGTCCTCAGCCATGCCGCACGCAGTCAGAACACATCAGCCTGATGCTTGAAGCTCTGCCTCGCGCATAGAGTTTGCGTGCGCGCACAGATCACGTCTTCAGGTCCTCAGCCATGCCGCACGCAGTCAGAACACATCAGCCTGATGCTTGAAGCTCTGCCTCGCGCATAGAGTTGCGTGCGCGCACAGATCAGGTCTTCAGGTCCTCAGCCATGCCGCACGCAGTCAGAACACATCAGCCTGATGCTTGAAGCTCTGCCTCGCGCATAGAGTTTGCGTGCGCGCACAGATCAGGTCTTCAGGTCCTCAGCCATGCCGCACGCAGTCAGAACACATCAGCCTGATGCTTGAAGCTCTGCCTCGCATAGAGTGTGCGTGCGCGCACAGATCAGGTCTTCAGGTCCTCAGCCATGCCGCACGCAGTCAGAACACATCAGCCTGATGCTTGAAGCTCTGCCTCGCGCATAGAGTTTGCGTGCGCGCACAGATCACGTCTTCAGGTCCTCAGCCATGCCGCACGCAGTCAGAACACATCAGCCTGATGCTTGAAGCTCTGCCTCGCGCATAGAGTGTGCGTGCGCGCACAGATCAGGTCTTCAGGTCCTCAGCCATGCCGCACGCAGTCAGAACACATCAGCCTGATGCTTGAAGCTCTGCCTCGCGCATAGAGTTTGCGTGCGCGCACAGATCACGTCTTCAGGTCCTCAGCCATGCCGCACGCAGTCAGAACACATCAGCCTGATGCTTGAAGCTCTGCCTCGCGCATAGAGTGTGCGTGCGCGCACAGATCAGGTCTCAGGTCCTCAGCCATGCCGCACGCAGTCAGAACACATCAGCCTGATGCTTGAAGCTCTGCCTCGCGCATAGAGTTTGCGTGCGCGCACAGATCACGTCTTCAGGTCCTCAGCCATGCCGCACGCAGTCAGAACACATCAGCCTGATGCTTGAAGCTCTGCCTCGCGCATAGAGTGTGCGTGCGCGCACAGATCAGGTCTTCAGGTCCTCAGCCATGCCGCACGCAGTCAGAACACATCAGCCTGATGCTTGAAGCTCTGCCTCGCGCATAGAGTTTGCGTGCGCGCACAGATCACGTCTCAGGTCCTCAGCCATGCCGCACGCAGTCAGAACACATCAGCCTGATGCTTGAAGCTCTGCCTCGGGCATAGAGTGTGCGTGCGCGCACAGATCAGGTCTCCAGGTCCTCAGCCATGCCGCACGCAGTCAAACACATCAGCCTGATGCTTGAAGCTCTGCCTCGCGCATAGAGTTTGCGTGCGCGCACAGATCACGTCTTCAGGTCCTCAGCCATGCCGCACGCAGTCAGAACACATCAGCCTGATGCTTGAAGCTCTGCCTCGCGCATAGAGTGTGCGTGCGCGCACAGATCAGGTCTCAGGTCCTCAGCCATGCCGCACGCAGTCAGAACACATCAGCCTGATGCTTGAAGCTCTGCCTCGCGCATAGAGTTTGCGTGCGCGCACAGATCAGGTCTTCAGGTCCTCAGCCATGCCGCACGCAGTCAGAACACATCAGCCTGATGCTTGAAGCTCTGCCTCGCGCATAGAGTTGCGTGCGCGCACAGATCACGTCTCCAGGTCCTCAGCCATGCCGCACGCAGTCAGAACACATCAGCCTGATGCTTGAAGCTCTGCCTCGCGCATAGAGTTTGCGTGCGCGCACAGATCACGTCTTCAGGTCCTCAGCCATGCCGCACGCAGTCAGAACACATCAGCCTGATGCTTGAAGCTCTGCCTCGCGCATAGAGTTGCGTGCGCGCACAGATCAGGTCTTCAGGTCCTCAGCCATGCCGCACGCAGTCAGAACACATCAGCCTGATGCTTGAAGCTCTGCCTCGCGCATAGAGTGTGCGTGCGCGCACAGATCAGGTCTTCCAGGTCCTCAGCCATGCCGCACGCAGTCAGAACACATCAGCCTGATGCTTGAAGCTCTGCCTCGCGCATAGAGTTTGCGTGCGCGCACAGATCACGTCTTCAGGTCCTCAGCCATGCCGCACGCAGTCAGAACACATCAGCCTGATGCTTGAAGCTCTGCCTCGCGCATAGAGTTTGCGTGCGCGCACAGATCACGTCTTCAGGTCCTCAGCCATGCCGCACGCAGTCAGAACACATCAGCCTGATGCTTGAAGCTCTGCCTCGCGCATAGAGTGTGCGTGCGCGCACAGATCAGGTCTCCAGGTCCTCAGCCATGCCGCACGCAGTCAGAACACATCAGCCTGATGCTTGAAGCTCTGCCTCGCGCATAGAGTGTGCGTGCGCGCACAGATCACGTCTTCAGGTCCTCAGCCATGCCGCACGCAGTCAGAACACATCAGCCTGATGCTTGAAGCTCTGCCTCGCGCATAGAGTTTGCGTGCGCGCACAGATCACGTCTTCAGGTCCTCAGCCATGCCGCACGCAGTCAGAACACATCAGCCTGATGCTTAAAGCTCTGCCTCGCGCATAGAGTTTGCGTGCGCGCACAGATCACGTCTTCAGGTCCTCAGCCATGCCGCACGCAGTCAGAACACATCAGCCTGATGCTTGAAGCTCTGCCTCGCGCATAGAGTGTGCGTGCGCGCACAGATCAGGTCTTCCAGGTCCTCAGCCATGCCGCACGCAGTCAGAACACATCAGCCTGATGCTTGAAGCTCTGCCTCGGGCATAGAGTGTGCGTGCGCGCACAGATCAGGTCTCCAGGTCCTCAGCCATGCCGCACGCAGTCAAAACACATCAGCCTGATGCTTGAACCTCTGCCTCGCGCATAGAGTTTGCGTGCGCGCACAGATCACGTCTTCAGGTCCTCAGCCATGCCGCACGCAGTCAGAACACATCAGCCTGATGCTTAAAGCTCTGCCTCGCGCATAGAGTTTGCGTGCGCGCACAGATCAGGTCTTCAGGTCCTCAGCCATGCCGCACGCAGTCAGAACACATCAGCCTGATGCTTGAAGCTCTGCCTGCGCATAGAGTGTGCGTGCGCGCACAGATCAGGTCTTCAGGTCCTCAGCCATGCCGCACGCAGTCAGAACACATCAGCCTGATGCTTGAAGCTCTGCCTCGCGCATAGAGTTTGCGTGCGCGCACAGATCAGGTCTTCAGGTCCTCAGCCATGCCGCACGCAGTCAGAACACATCAGCCTGATGCTTGAAGCTCTGCCTCGCGCATAGAGTGTGCGTGCGCGCACAGATCAGGTCTTCAGGTCCTCAGCCATGCCGCACGCAGTCAGAACACATCAGCCTGATGCTTGAAGCTCTGCCTCGCATAGAGTGTGCGTGCGCGCACAGATCAGGTCTTCCAGGTCCTCAGCCATGCCGCACGCAGTCAGAACACATCAGCCTGATGCTTGAAGCTCTGCCTCGCGCATAGAGTTTGCGTGCGCGCACAGATCACGTCTTCAGGTCCTCAGCCATGCCGCACGCAGTCAGAACACATCAGCCTGATGCTTAAAGCTCTGCCTCGCGCATAGAGTTTGCGTGCGCGCACAGATCAGGTCTTCAGGTCCTCAGCCATGCCGCACGCAGTCAGAACACATCAGCCTGATGCTTGAAGCTCTGCCTCGCGCATAGAGTGTGCGTGCGCGCACAGATCAGGTCTTCAGGTCCTCAGCCATGCCGCACGCAGTCAGAACACATCAGCCTGATGCTTGAAGCTCTGCCTCGCGCATAGAGTGTGCGTGCGCGCACAGATCAGGTCTCCAGGTCCTCAGCCATGCCGCACGCAGTCAGAACACATCAGCCTGATGCTTGAAGCTCTGCCTCGCGCATAGAGTTTGCGTGCGCGCACAGATCACGTCTTCAGGTCCTCAGCCATGCCGCACGCAGTCAGAACACATCAGCCTGATGCTTAAAGCTCTGCCTCGCGCATAGAGTTTGCGTGCGCGCACAGATCACGTCTTCAGGTCCTCAGCCATGCCGCACGCAGTCAGAACACATCAGCCTGATGCTTGAAGCTCTGCCTCGGGCATAGAGTGTGCGTGCGCGCACAGATCAGGTCTCCAGGTCCTCAGCCATGCCGCACGCAGTCAGAACACATCAGCCTGATGCTTGAAGCTCTGCCTCGCGCATAGAGTTTGCGTGCGCGCACAGATCACGTCTTCAGGTCCTCAGCCATGCCGCACGCAGTCAGAACACATCAGCCTGATGCTTGAAGCTCTGCCTCGCGCATAGAGTTTGCGTGCGCGCACAGATCACGTCTTCAGGTCCTCAGCCATGCCGCACGCAGTCAGAACACATCAGCCTGATGCTTGAAGCTCTGCCTCGCGCATAGAGTGTGCGTGCGCGCACAGATCAGGTTTCCAGGTCCTCAGCCATGCCGCACGCAGTCAGAACACATCAGCCTGATGCTTGAAGCTCTGCCTCGGGCATAGAGTGTGCGTGCGCGCACAGATCAGGTCTTCAGGTCCTCAGCCATGCCGCACGCAGTCAGAACACATCAGCCTGATGCTTGAAGCTCTGCCTCGCGCATAGAGTTTGCGTGCGCGCACAGATCACGTCTTCAGGTCCTCAGCCATGCCGCACGCAGTCAGAACACATCAGCCTGATGCTTGAAGCTCTGCCTCGCGCATAGAGTTGCGTGCGCGCACAGATCAGGTCTTCAGGTCCTCAGCCATGCCGCACGCAGTCAGAACACATCAGCCTGATGCTTGAAGCTCTGCCTCGCGCATAGAGTGTGCGTGCGCGCACAGATCAGGTCTTCCAGGTCCTCAGCCATGCCGCACGCAGTCAGAACACATCAGCCTGATGCTTGAAGCTCTGCCTCGCGCATAGAGTTTGCGTGCGCGCACAGATCAGGTCTTCAGGTCCTCAGCCATGCCGCACGCAGTCAGAACACATCAGCCTGATGCTTGAAGCTCTGCCTCGCGCATAGAGTTTGCGTGCGCGCACAGATCAGGTCTTCAGGTCCTCAGCCATGCCGCACGCAGTCAGAACACATCAGCCTGATGCTTGAAGCTCTGCCTCGCGCATAGAGTTTGCGTGCGCGCACAGATCACGTCTTCAGGTCCTCAGCCATGCCGCACGCAGTCAGAACACATCAGCCTGATGCTTGAAGCTCTGCCTCGCGCATAGAGTTTGCGTGCGCGCACAGATCAGGTCTTCAGGTCCTCAGCCATGCCGCACGCAGTCAGAACACATCAGCCTGATGCTTGAAGCTCTGCCTCGCGCATAGAGTGTGCGTGCGCGCACAGATCAGGTCTTCAGGTCCTCAGCCATGCCGCACGCAGTCAGAACACATCAGCCTGATGCTTGAAGCTCTGCCTCGCGCATAGAGTTTGCGTGCGCGCACAGATCACGTCTTCAGGTCCTCAGCCATGCCGCACGCAGTCAGAACACATCAGCCTGATGCTTGAAGCTCTGCCTCGCGCATAGAGTGTGCGTGCGCGCACAGATCAGGTCTTCAGGTCCTCAGCCATGCCGCACGCAGTCAGAACACATCAGCCTGATGCTTGAAGCTCTGCCTCGCGCATAGAGTGTGCGTGCGCGCACAGATCAGGTCTCCAGGTCCTCAGCCATGCCGCACGCAGTCAGAACACATCAGCCTGATGCTTGAAGCTCTGCCTCGCGCATAGAGTTTGCGTGCGCGCACAGATCAGGTCTTCAGGTCCTCAGCCATGCCGCACGCAGTCAGAACACATCAGCCTGATGCTTGAAGCTCTGCCTCGCGCATAGAGTTTGCGTGCGCGCACAGATCACGTCTTCAGGTCCTCAGCCATGCCGCACGCAGTCAGAACACATCAGCCTGATGCTTGAAGCTCTGCCTCGCGCATAGAGTGTGCGTGCGCGCACAGATCAGGTCTCCAGGTCCTCAGCCATGCCGCACGCAGTCAGAACACATCAGCCTGATGCTTGAAGCTCTGCCTCGCGCATAGAGTTTGCGTGCGCGCACAGATCACGTCTTCAGGTCCTCAGCCATGCCGCACGCAGTCAGAACACATCAGCCTGATGCTTGAAGCTCTGCCTCGCGCATAGAGTTTGCGTGCGCGCACAGATCAGGTCTTCAGGTCCTCAGCCATGCCGCACGCAGTCAGAACACATCAGCCTGATGCTTGAAGCTCTGCCTCGCGCATAGAGTTTGCGTGCGCGCACAGATCACGTCTTCAGGTCCTCAGCCATGCCGCACGCAGTCAGAACACATCAGCCTGATGCTTGAAGCTCTGCCTCGGGCATAGAGTGTGCGTGCGCGCACAGATCAGGTCTCCAGGTCCTCAGCCATGCCGCACGCAGTCAGAACACATCAGCCTGATGCTTGAAGCTCTGCCTCGCGCATAGAGTTTGCGTGCGCGCACAGATCACGTCTTCAGGTCCTCAGCCATGCCGCACGCAGTCAGAACACATCAGCCTGATGCTTGAAGCTCTGCCTCGCGCATAGAGTTTGCGTGCGCGCACAGATCAGGTCTTCAGGTCCTCAGCCATGCCGCACGCAGTCAGAACACATCAGCCTGATGCTTGAAGCTCTGCCTCGCGCATAGAGTTTGCGTGCGCGCACAGATCACGTCTTCAGGTCCTCAGCCATGCCGCACGCAGTCAGAACACATCAGCCTGATGCTTGAAGCTCTGCCTCGCGCATAGAGTTTGCGTGCGCGCACAGATCAGGTCTTCAGGTCCTCAGCCATGCCGCACGCAGTCAGAACACATCAGCCTGATGCTTGAAGCTCTGCCTCGGGCATAGAGTGTGCGTGCGCGCACAGATCAGGTCTCCAGGTCCTCAGCCATGCCGCACGCAGTCAGAACACATCAGCCTGATGCTTGAAGCTCTGCCTCGCGCATAGAGTTTGCGTGCGCGCACAGATCACGTCTTCAGGTCCTCAGCCATGCCGCACGCAGTCAGAACACATCAGCCTGATGCTTGAAGCTCTGCCTCGCGCATAGAGTTTGCGTGCGCGCACAGATCACGTCTTCAGGTCCTCAGCCATGCCGCACGCAGTCAGAACACATCAGCCTGATGCTTAAAGCTCTGCCTCGCGCATAGAGTTTGCGTGCGCGCACAGATCACGTCTTCAGGTCCTCAGCCATGCCGCACGCAGTCAGAACACATCAGCCTGATGCTTGAAGCTCTGCCTCGCGCATAGAGTTTGCGTGCGCGCACAGATCACGTCTTCAGGTCCTCAGCCATGCCGCACGCAGTCAGAACACATCAGCCTGATGCTTGAAGCTCTGCCTCGGGCATAGAGTGTGCGTGCGCGCACAGATCAGGTCTCCAGGTCCTCAGCCATGCCGCACGCAGTCAGAACACATCAGCCTGATGCTTGAAGCTCTGCCTCGCGCATAGAGTTTGCGTGCGCGCACAGATCACGTCTTCAGGTCCTCAGCCATGCCGCACGCAGTCAGAACACATCAGCCTGATGCTTGAAGCTCTGCCTCGCGCATAGAGTTTGCGTGCGCGCACAGATCACGTCTTCAGGTCCTCAGCCATGCCGCACGCAGTCAGAACACATCAGCCTGATGCTTAAAGCTCTGCCTCGCGCATAGAGTTTGCGTGCGCGCACAGATCAGGTCTTCAGGTCCTCAGCCATGCCGCACGCAGTCAGAACACATCAGCCTGATGCTTGAAGCTCTGCCTCGCGCATAGAGTGTGCGTGCGCGCACAGATCAGGTTTCCAGGTCCTCAGCCATGCCGCACGCAGTCAGAACACATCAGCCTGATGCTTGAAGCTCTGCCTCGGGCATAGAGTGTGCGTGCGCGCACAGATCAGGTCTTCAGGTCCTCAGCCATGCCGCACGCAGTCAGAACACATCAGCCTGATGCTTGAAGCTCTGCCTCGCGCATAGAGTTTGCGTGCGCGCACAGATCACGTCTTCAGGTCCTCAGCCATGCCGCACGCAGTCAGAACACATCAGCCTGATGCTTGAAGCTCTGCCTCGCGCATAGAGTTTGCGTGCGCGCACAGATCACGTCTTCAGGTCCTCAGCCATGCCGCACGCAGTCAGAACACATCAGCCTGATGCTTAAGCTCTGCCTCGCGCATAGAGTTTGCGTGCGCGCACAGATCACGTCTTCAGGTCCTCAGCCATGCCGCACGCAGTCAGAACACATCAGCCTGATGCTTGAAGCTCTGCCTCGGGCATAGAGTGTGCGTGCGCGCACAGATCAGGTCTCCAGGTCCTCAGCCATGCCGCACGCAGTCAGAACACATCAGCCTGATGCTTGAACCTCTGCCTCGCGCATAGAGTTTGCGTGCGCGCACAGATCACGTCTTCAGGTCCTCAGCCATGCCGCACGCAGTCAGAACACATCAGCCTGATGCTTGAACCTCTGACTCGCGCATAGAGTTTGCGTGCGCGCACAGATCACGTCTTCAGGTCCTCAGCCATGCCGCACGCAGTCAGAACACATCAGCCTGATGCTTGAAGCTCTGCCTCGCGCATAGAGTTTGCGTGCGCGCACAGATCACGTCTTCAGGTCCTCAGCCATGCCGCACGCAGTCAGAACACATCAGCCTGATGCTTGAAGCTCTGCCTCGCGCATAGAGTTTGCGTGCGCGCACAGATCACGTCTTCAGGTCCTCAGCCATGCCGCACGCAGTCAGAACACATCAGCCTGATGCTTGAAGCTCTGCCTCGCGCATAGAGTGTGCGTGCGCGCACAGATCAGGTCTTCAGGTCCTCAGCCATGCCGCACGCAGTCAGAACACATCAGCCTGATGCTTGAAGCTCTGCCTCGCGCATAGAGTTTGCGTGCGCGCACAGATCACGTCTTCAGGTCCTCAGCCATGCCGCACGCAGTCAGAACACATCAGCCTGATGCTTGAAGCTCTGCCTCGCGCATAGAGTTTGCGTGCGCGCACAGATCACGTCTTCAGGTCCTCAGCCATGCCGCACGCAGTCAGAACACATCAGCCTGATGCTTGAAGCTCTGCCTCGCGCATAGAGTTTGCGTGCGCGCACAGATCACGTCTTCAGGTCCTCAGCCATGCCGCACGCAGTCAGAACACATCAGCCTGATGCTTGAAGCTCTGCCTCGCGCATAGAGTTTGCGTGCGCGCACAGATCACGTCTTCAGGTCCTCAGCCATGCCGCACGCAGTCAGAACACATCAGCCTGATGCTTGAAGCTCTGCCTCGCGCATAGAGTGTGCGTGCGCGCACAGATCAGGTCTCCAGGTCCTCAGCCATGCCGCACGCAGTCAGAACACATCAGCCTGATGCTTGAAGCTCTGCCTCGCGCATAGAGTTTGCGTGCGCGCACAGATCACGTCTTCAGGTCCTCAGCCATGCCGCACGCAGTCAGAACACATCAGCCTGATGCTTGAAGCTCTGCCTCGCGCATAGAGTTTGCGTGCGCGCACAGATCACGTCTTCAGGTCCTCAGCCATGCCGCACGCAGTCAGAACACATCAGCCTGATGCTTGAAGCTCTGCCTCGCGCATAGAGTTTGCGTGCGCGCACAGATCAGGTCTTCAGGTCCTCAGCCATGCCGCACGCAGTCAGAACACATCAGCCTGATGCTTGAAGCTCTGCCTCGCGCATAGAGTGTGCGTGCGCGCACAGATCAGGTCTTCCAGGTCCTCAGCCATGCCGCACGCAGTCAGAACACATCAGCCTGATGCTTGAAGCTCTGCCTCGCGCATAGAGTGTGCGTGCGCGCACAGATCAGGTCTCCAGGTCCTCAGCCATGCCGCACGCAGTCAGAACACATCAGCCTGATGCTTGAAGCTCTGCCTCGCGCATAGAGTTTGCGTGCGCGCACAGATCACGTCTTCAGGTCCTCAGCCATGCCGCACGCAGTCAGAACACATCAGCCTGATGCTTAAAGCTCTGCCTCGCGCATAGAGTTTGCGTGCGCGCACAGATCACGTCTTCAGGTCCTCAGCCATGCCGCACGCAGTCAGAACACATCAGCCTGATGCTTAAAGCTCTGCCTCGCGCATAGAGTTTGCGTGCGCGCACAGATCAGGTCTTCAGGTCCTCAGCCATGCCGCACGCAGTCAGAACACATCAGCCTGATGCTTGAAGCTCTGCCTCGCGCATAGAGTGTGCGTGCGCGCACAGATCAGGTCTTCCAGGTCCTCAGCCATGCCGCACGCAGTCAGAACACATCAGCCTGATGCTTGAAGCTCTGCCTCGGCATAGAGTGTGCGTGCGCGCACAGATCAGGTCTTCAGGTCCTCAGCCATGCCGCACGCAGTCAGAACACATCAGCCTGATGCTTGAAGCTCTGCCTCGCGCATAGAGTTTGCGTGCGCGCACAGATCACGTCTTCAGGTCCTCAGCCATGCCGCACGCAGTCAGAACACATCAGCCTGATGCTTGAAGCTCTGCCTCGCGCATAGAGTTTGCGTGCGCGCACAGATCAGGTCTCCAGGTCCTCAGCCATGCCGCACGCAGTCAGAACACATCAGCCTGATGCTTGAAGCTCTGCCTCGCGCATAGAGTTTGCGTGCGCGCACAGATCAGGTCTTCAGGTCCTCAGCCATGCCGCACGCAGTCAGAACACATCAGCCTGATGCTTGAAGCTCTGCCTCGGGCATAGAGTGTGCGTGCGCGCACAGATCAGGTCTCCAGGTCCTCAGCCATGCCGCACGCAGTCAGAACACATCAGCCTGATGCTTGAAGCTCTGCCTCGCGCATAGAGTTTGCGTGCGCGCACAGATCACGTCTTCAGGTCCTCAGCCATGCCGCACGCAGTCAGAACACATCAGCCTGATGCTTAAAGCTCTGCCTCGCGCATAGAGTTTGCGTGCGCGCACAGATCACGTCTTCAGGTCCTCAGCCATGCCGCACGCAGTCAGAACACATCAGCCTGATGCTTGAAGCTCTGCCTCGCGCATAGAGTGTGCGTGCGCGCACAGATCAGGTCTCCAGGTCCTCAGCCATGCCGCACGCAGTCAGAACACATCAGCCTGATGCTTGAAGCTCTGCCTCGCGCATAGAGTTTGCGTGCGCGCACAGATCACGTCTTCAGGTCCTCAGCCATGCCGCACGCAGTCAGAACACATCAGCCTGATGCTTGAAGCTCTGCCTCGCGCATAGAGTTTGCGTGCGCGCACAGATCACGTCTTCAGGTCCTCAGCCATGCCGCACGCAGTCAGAACACATCAGCCTGATGCTTGAAGCTCTGCCTCGCGCATAGAGTGTGCGTGCGCGCACAGATCACGTCTTCAGGTCCTCAGCCATGCCGCACGCAGTCAGAACACATCAGCCTGATGCTTGAAGCTCTGCCTCGCGCATAGAGTGTGCGTGCGCGCACAGATCACGTCTTCAGGTCCTCAGCCATGCCGCACGCAGTCAGAACACATCAGCCTGATGCTTGAAGCTCTGCCTCGCGCATAGAGTTTGCGTGCGCGCACAGATCACGTCTTCAGGTCCTCAGCCATGCCGCACGCAGTCAGAACACATCAGCCTGATGCTTGAAGCTCTGCCTCGCGCATAGAGTTTGCGTGCGCGCACAGATCAGGTCTTCAGGTCCTCAGCCATGCCGCACGCAGTCAGAACACATCAGCCTGATGCTTGAAGCTCTGCCTCGGGCATAGAATGTGCGTGCGCGCACAGATCAGGTCTCCAGGTCCTCAGCCATGCCGCACGCAGTCAGAACACATCAGCCTGATGCTTGAAGCTCTGCCTCGCGCATAGAGTTTGCGTGCGCGCACAGATCACGTCTTCAGGTCCTCAGCCATGCCGCACGCAGTCAGAACACATCAGCCTGATGCTTAAAGCTCTGCCTCGCGCATAGAGTTTGCGTGCGCGCACAGATCAGGTCTTCAGGTCCTCAGCCATGCCGCACGCAGTCAGAACACATCAGCCTGATGCTTGAAGCTCTGCCTCGCGCATAGAGTGTGCGTGCGCGCACAGATCAGGTCTCCAGGTCCTCAGCCATGCCGCACGCAGTCAGAACACATCAGCCTGATGCTTGAAGCTCTGCCTCGCGCATAGAGTGTGCGTGCGCGCACAGATCAGGTCTTCAGGTCCTCAGCCATGCCGCACGCAGTCAGAACACATCAGCCTGATGCTTGAAGCTCTGCCTCGCGCATAGAGTTTGCGTGCGCGCACAGATCACGTCTTCAGGTCCTCAGCCATGCCGCACGCAGTCAGAACACATCAGCCTGATGCTTGAAGCTCTGCCTCGCGCATAGAGTTTGCGTGCGCGCACAGATCACGTCTTCAGGTCCTCAGCCATGCCGCACGCAGTCAGAACACATCAGCCTGATGCTTGAAGCTCTGCCTCGCGCATAGAGTTTGCGTGCGCGCACAGATCAGGTCTTCAGGTCCTCAGCCATGCCGCACGCAGTCAGAACACATCAGCCTGATGCTTGAAGCTCTGCCTCGCGCATAGAGTGTGCGTGCGCGCACAGATCAGGTCTCCAGGTCCTCAGCCATGCCGCACGCAGTCAGAACACATCAGCCTGATGCTTGAAGCTCTGCCTCGCGCATAGAGTTTGCGTGCGCGCACAGATCACGTCTTCAGGTCCTCAGCCATGCCGCACGCAGTCAGAACACATCAGCCTGATGCTTGAAGCTCTGCCTCGCGCATAGAGTTTGCGTGCGCGCACAGATCACGTCTTCAGGTCCTCAGCCATGCCGCACGCAGTCAGAACACATCAGCCTGATGCTTGAAGCTCTGCCTCGCGCATAGAGTGTGCGTGCGCGCACAGATCAGGTCTCCAGGTCCTCAGCCATGCCGCACGCAGTCAGAACACATCAGCCTGATGCTTGAAGCTCTGCCTCGCGCATAGAGTTTGCGTGCGCGCACAGATCACGTCTTCAGGTCCTCAGCCATGCCGCACGCAGTCAGAACACATCAGCCTGATGCTTGAAGCTCTGCCTCGCGCATAGAGTTTGCGTGCGCGCACAGATCAGGTCTTCAGGTCCTCAGCCATGCCGCACGCAGTCAGAACACATCAGCCTGATGCTTGAAGCTCTGCCTCGCGCATAGAGTGTGCGTGCGCGCACAGATCACGTCTTCAGGTCCTCAGCCATGCCGCACGCAGTCAGAACACATCAGCCTGATGCTTGAAGCTCTGCCTCGCGCATAGAGTTTGCGTGCGCGCACAGATCACGTCTTCAGGTCCTCAGCCATGCCGCACGCAGTCAGAACACATCAGCCTGATGCTTGAAGCTCTGCCTCGCGCATAGAGTTTGCGTGCGCGCACAGATCAGGTCTTCAGGTCCTCAGCCATGCCGCACGCAGTCAGAACACATCAGCCTGATGCTTGAAGCTCTGCCTCGGGCATAGAGTGTGCGTGCGCGCACAGATCAGGTCTCCAGGTCCTCAGCCATGCCGCACGCAGTCAGAACACATCAGCCTGATGCTTGAAGCTCTGCCTCGCGCATAGAGTTTGCGTGCGCGCACAGATCACGTCTTCAGGTCCTCAGCCATGCCGCACGCAGTCAGAACACATCAGCCTGATGCTTAAAGCTCTGCCTCGCGCATAGAGTTTGCGTGCGCGCACAGATCAGGTCTTCAGGTCCTCAGCCATGCCGCACGCAGTCAGAACAATCAGCTTGATGCTTCAAGCTCTGCCTCGCGCCGGAGTGTGCGTGCGCGCACAGAACAGGTCTTCCAGGTCCTCAGCCATGCCGCACGCAGTCAGAACACATCAGCCTGATGCTTGAAGCTCTGCCTCGGGCATAGAGTGTGCGTGCGCGCACAGATCAGGTCTCCAGGTCCTCAGCCATGCCGCACGCAGTCAGAACACATCAGCCTGATGCTTGAAGCTCTGCCTCGCGCATAGAGTTTGCGTGCGCGCACAGATCACGTCTTCAGGTCCTCAGCCATGCCGCACGCAGTCAGAACACATCAGCCTGATGCTTGAAGCTCTGCCTCGCGCATAGAGTTTGCGTGCGCGCACAGATCAGGTCTTCAGGTCCTCAGCCATGCCGCACGCAGTCAGAACACATCAGCCTGATGCTTGAAGCTCTGCCTCGCGCATAGAGTTTGCGTGCGCGCACAGATCACGTCTTCAGGTCCTCAGCCATGCCGCACGCAGTCAGAACACATCAGCCTGATGCTTGAAGCTCTGCCTCGGGCATAGAATGTGCGTGCGCGCACAGATCAGGTCTCCAGGTCCTCAGCCATGCCGCACGCAGTCAGAAACACATCAGCCTGATGCTTGAAGCTCTGCCTCGCGCATAGAGTTTGCGTGCGCGCACAGATCACGTCTTCAGGTCCTCAGCCATGCCGCACGCAGTCAGAACACATCAGCCTGATGCTTAAAGCTCTGCCTCGGGCATAGAGTTGCGTGCGCGCACAGATCAGGTCTTCAGGTCCTCAGCCATGCCGCACGCAGTCAGAACACATCAGCCTGATGCTTGAAGCTCTGCCTGCGCCCGAGTGTGCGTGCGCGCACAGATCAGGTCTCCAGGTCCTCAGCCATGCCGCACGCAGTCAGAACAATCAGCCTGATGCTTGAAGCTCTGCCTCGCGCATAGAGTGTGCGTGCGCGCACAGATCACGTCTCCAGGTCCTCAGCCATGCCGCACGCAGTCAGAACACATCAGCCTGATGCTTGAAGCTCTGCCTCGGGCATAGAGTGTGCGTGCGCGCACAGATCAGGTCTTCAGGTCTTCAGGTATGCCGCACGCAGTCAAGACACATCACCCTGATGCTTGAACCTCTGCCTCGCGCATAGAGTTTGCGTGCGCGCACAGATCACGTCTTCAGGTCCTCAGCCATGCCGCACGCAGTCAGAACACATCAGCCTGATGCTTGAAGCTCTGCCTCGCGCATAGAGTTTGCGTGCGCGCACAGATCAGGTCTTCAGGTCCTCAGCCATGCCGCACGCAGTCAGAACACATCAGCCTGATGCTTGAAGCTCTGCCTGCGCATAGAGTGTGCGTGCGCGCACAGATCAGGTTTCCAGGTCCTCAGCCATGCCGCACGCAGTCAGAACACATCAGCCTGATGCTTGAAGCTCTGCCTCGCGCATAGAGTTTGCGTGCGCGCACAGATCACGTCTTCAGGTCCTCAGCCATGCCGCACGCAGTCAGAACACATCAGCCTGATGCTTGAAGCTCTGCCTCGCGCATAGAGTTTGCGTGCGCGCACAGATCAGGTCTTCAGGTCCTCAGCCATGCCGCACGCAGTCAAAACACATCACCCTGATGCTTGAAGCTCTGCCTCGCGCATAGAGTTTGCGTGCGCGCACAGATCACGTCTTCAGGTCCTCAGCCATGCCGCACGCAGTCAGAACACATCAGCCTGATGCTTAAAGCTCTGCCTCGGCATAGAGTTGCGTGCGCGCACAGATCAGGTCTTCAGGTCCTCAGCCATGCCGCACGCAGTCAGAACACATCAGCCTGATGCTTGAAGCTCTGCCTGCGCATAGAGTGTGCGTGCGCGCACAGATCAGGTTTCCAGGTCCTCAGCCATGCCGCACGCAGTCAGAACACATCAGCCTGATGCTTGAAGCTCTGCCTCGCGCATAGAGTTTGCGTGCGCGCACAGATCACGTCTTCAGGTCCTCAGCCATGCCGCACGCAGTCAGAACACATCAGCCTGATGCTTGAAGCTCTGCCTCGCGCATAGAGTTTGCGTGCGCGCACAGATCACGTCTTCAGGTCCTCAGCCATGCCGCACGCAGTCAGAACACATCAGCCTGATGCTTGAAGCTCTGCCTCGGCATAGAGTGTGCGTGCGCGCACAGATCAGGTCTCCAGGTCTTCAGCCATGCCGCACGCAGTCAAAACACATCACCCTGATGCTTGAACCTCTGCCTCGCGCATAGAGTTTGCGTGCGCGCACAGATCACGTCTTCAGGTCCTCAGCCATGCCGCACGCAGTCAGAACACATCAGCCTGATGCTTGAAGCTCTGCCTCGGGCATAGAACTTGCGTGCGCGCACAGATCAGGTCTTCAGGTCCTCAGCCATGCCGCACGCAGTCAGAACAATCAGCCTGATGCTTCAAGCTCTGCCTGCGCCCGGAGTGTGCGTGCGCGCACAGATCAGGTTTCCAGGTCCTCAGCCATGCCGCACGCAGTCAGAACACATCAGCCTGATGCTTGAAGCTCTGCCTCGCGCATAGAGTTTGCGTGCGCGCACAGATCACGTCTTCAGGTCCTCAGCCATGCCGCACGCAGTCAGAACACATCAGCCTGATGCTTGAAGCTCTGCCTCGGGCATAGAGTGTGCGTGCGCGCACAGATCAGGTCTCCAGGTCCTCAGCCATGCCGCACGCAGTCAAAACACATCAGCCTGATGCTTGAACCTCTGCCTCGCGCATAGAGTTTGCGTGCGCGCACAGATCACGTCTTCAGGTCCTCAGCCATGCCGCACGCAGTCAGAACACATCAGCCTGATGCTTGAAGCTCTGCCTCGCGCATAGAGTGTGCGTGCGCGCACAGATCAGGTCTCCAGGTCCTCAGCCATGCCGCACGCAGTCAGAACACATCAGCCTGATGCTTGAAGCTCTGCCTCGCGCATAGAGTTTGCGTGCGCGCACAGATCACGTCTTCAGGTCCTCAGCCATGCCGCACGCAGTCAGAACACATCAGCCTGATGCTTGAAGCTCTGCCTCGCGCATAGAGTGTGCGTGCGCGCACAGATCACGTCTCCAGGTCCTCAGCCATGCCGCACGCAGTCAGAACACATCAGCCTGATGCTTGAAGCTCTGCCTCGCGCATAGAGTTTGCGTGCGCGCACAGATCACGTCTTCAGGTCCTCAGCCATGCCGCACGCAGTCAGAACAATCAGCTTGATGCTTGAAGCTCTGCCTGGCGCATAGAGTGTGCGTGCGCGCACAGATCAGGTTCCAGGTCCTCAGCCATGCCGCACGCAGTCAGAACACATCAGCCTGATGCTTGAAGCTCTGCCTCGGGCATAGAATGTGCGTGCGCGCACAGATCAGGTCTCCAGGTCTTCAGCTATGCCGCACGCAGTCAAAACACATCAGCCTGATGCTTGAACCTCTGCCTCGCGCATAGAGTTTGCGTGCGCGCACAGATCACGTCTTCAGGTCCTCAGCCATGCCGCACGCAGTCAGAACACATCAGCCTGATGCTTAAAGCTCTGCCTCGCGCATAGAGTTTGCGTGCGCGCACAGATCACGTCTTCAGGTCCTCAGCCATGCCGCACGCAGTCAGAACACATCAGCCTGATGCTTAAAGCTCTGCCTCGCGCATAGAGTTTGCGTGCGCGCACAGATCAGGTCTTCAGGTCCTCAGCCATGCCGCACGCACCCAGAACAAGCCAGCTTCATGCTTCAAGCTCTGCCTGCGCCGGAGTGTGCGTGCGCGCACAGAACAGGTTCTCCAGGTCCTCAGCCATGCCGCACGCAGTCAGAACACATCAGCCTGATGCTTGAAGCTCTGCCTCGGGCATAGAGTGTGCGTGCGCGCACAGATCAGGTCTCCAGGTCCTCAGCCATGCCGCACGCAGTCAGAACACATCAGCCTGATGCTTGAAGCTCTGCCTCGCGCATAGAGTTTGCGTGCGCGCACAGATCACGTCTTCAGGTCCTCAGCCATGCCGCACGCAGTCAGAACACATCAGCCTGATGCTTAAAGCTCTGCCTCGGCATAGAGTTTGCGTGCGCGCACAGATCAGGTCTTCAGGTCCTCAGCCATGCCGCACGCAGTCAGAACACATCCAGCCTGATGCTTAAGCTCTGCCTGCGCATAGAGTGTGCGTGCGCGCACAGATCAGGTCTTCAGGTCCTCAGCCATGCCGCACGCAGTCAGAACACATCAGCCTGATGCTTGAAGCTCTGCCTCGGGCATAGAGTGTGCGTGCGCGCACAGATCAGGTCTCCAGGTCCTCAGCCATGCCGCACGCAGTCAGAACACATCAGCCTGATGCTTGAAGCTCTGCCTCGCGCATAGAGTTTGCGTGCGCGCACAGATCAGGTCTCAGGTCCTCAGCCATGCCGCACGCAGTCAGAACACATCAGCCTGATGCTTGAAGCTCTGCCTCGCGCATAGAGTGTGCGTGCGCGCACAGATCACGTCTCCAGGTCCTCAGCCATGCCGCACGCAGTCAGAACACATCAGCCTGATGCTTGAAGCTCTGCCTCGCGCATAGAGTTTGCGTGCGCGCACAGATCAGGTCTTCAGGTCCTCAGCCATGCCGCACGCAGTCAGAACACATCAGCCTGATGCTTGAAGCTCTGCCTCGCGCATAGAGTGTGCGTGCGCGCACAGATCAGGTCTTCAGGTCCTCAGCCATGCCGCACGCAGTCAGAACACATCAGCCTGATGCTTGAAGCTCTGCCTCGCGCATAGAGTTTGCGTGCGCGCACAGATCACGTCTTCAGGTCCTCAGCCATGCCGCACGCAGTCAGAACACATCAGCCTGATGCTTGAAGCTCTGCCTCGCGCATAGAGTTTGCGTGCGCGCACAGATCAGTCTTCAGGTCCTCAGCCATGCCGCACGCAGTCAGAACACATCAGCCTGATGCTTGAAGCTCTGCCTCGGGCATAGAGTGTGCGTGCGCGCACAGATCAGGTCTCCAGGTCCTCAGCCATGCCGCACGCAGTCAGAACACATCAGCCTGATGCTTGAAGCTCTGCCTCGCGCATAGAGTTTGCGTGCGCGCACAGATCACGTCTTCAGGTCCTCAGCCATGCCGCACGCAGTCAGAACACATCAGCCTGATGCTTGAAGCTCTGCCTCGCGCATAGAGTGTGCGTGCGCGCACAGATCAGGTCTTCAGGTCCTCAGCCATGCCGCACGCAGTCAGAACACATCAGCCTGATGCTTAAGCTCTGCCTCGCGCATAGAGTGTGCGTGCGCGCACAGATCACGTCTTCAGGTCCTCAGCCATGCCGCACGCAGTCAGAACACATCAGCCTGATGCTTGAAGCTCTGCCTCGCGCATAGAGTTTGCGTGCGCGCACAGATCACGTCTTCAGGTCCTCAGCCATGCCGCACGCAGTCAGAACAATCAGCCTGATGCTTGAAGCTCTGCCTGCGCATAGAGTGTGCGTGCGCGCACAGATCAGGTTTCCAGGTCCTCAGCCATGCCGCACGCAGTCAGAACACATCAGCCTGATGCTTGAAGCTCTGCCTCGCGCATAGAGTTTGCGTGCGCGCACAGATCAGGTCTTCAGGTCCTCAGCCATGCCGCACGCAGTCAGAACACATCAGCCTGATGCTTGAAGCTCTGCCTCGCGCATAGAGTTTGCGTGCGCGCACAGATCACGTCTTCAGGTCCTCAGCCATGCCGCACGCAGTCAAACACATCACCTGATGCTTGAACCTCTGCCTCGCGCATAGAGTTTGCGTGCGCGCACAGATCACGTCTTCAGGTCCTCAGCCATGCCGCACGCAGTCAGAACACATCAGCCTGATGCTTAAAGCTCTGCCTCGGGCATAGAATTGCGTGCGCGCACAGATCAGGTCTTCAGGTCCTCAGCCATGCCGCACGCAGTCAGAACAATCAGCTTGATGCTTGAAGCTCTGCCTCGCGCATAGAGTGTGCGTGCGCGCACAGACAGGTCTTCCAGGTCCTCAGCCATGCCGCACGCAGTCAGAACACATCAGCCTGATGCTTGAAGCTCTGCCTCGGGCATAGAATGTGCGTGCGCGCACAGATCAGGTCTCCAGGTCCTCAGCCATGCCGCACGCAGTCAGAAACACATCAGCCTGATGCTTGAAGCTCTGCCTCGCGCATAGAGTTTGCGTGCGCGCACAGATCACGTCTTCAGGTCCTCAGCCATGCCGCACGCAGTCAGAACACATCAGCCTGATGCTTGAAGCTCTGCCTCGCGCATAGAGTGTGCGTGCGCGCACAGATCACGTCTTCAGGTCCTCAGCCATGCCGCACGCAGTCAGAACACATCAGCCTGATGCTTAAAGCTCTGCCTCGCGCATTGAGTGTGCGTGCGTGCACAGATCACGTCTTCAGGTCCTCAGCCATGCCGCACGCAGTCAGAACACATCAGCCTGATGCTTGAAGCTCTGCCTCGCGCATAGAGTTTGCGTGCGCGCACAGATCACGTCTTCAGGTCCTCAGCCATGCCGCACGCAGTCAGAACACAATCAGCCTGATGCTTGAAGCTCTGCCTGCGCATAGAGTGTGCGTGCGCGCACAGATCAGGTTTCCAGGTCCTCAGCCATGCCGCACGCAGTCAGAACACATCAGCCTGATGCTTGAAGCTCTGCCTCGGCGCATAGAGTGTGCGTGCGCGCACAGATCAGGTCTCCAGGTCCTCAGCCATGCCGCACGCAGTCAAAACACATCAGCCTGATGCTTGAACCTCTGCCTCGCGCATAGAGTTTGCGTGCGCGCACAGATCACGTCTTCAGGTCCTCAGCCATGCCGCACGCAGTCAGAACACATCAGCCTGATGCTTAAAGCTCTGCCTCGCGCATAGAGTTTGCGTGCGCGCACAGATCACGTCTTCAGGTCCTCAGCCATGCCGCACGCAGTCAGAACACATCAGCCTGATGCTTAAAGCTCTGCCTCGCGCATAGAGTTTGCGTGCGCGCACAGATCACGTCTTCAGGTCCTCAGCCATGCCGCACGCAGTCAGAACACATCAGCCTGATGCTTGAAGCTCTGCCTCGGGCATAGAATGTGCGTGCGCGCACAGATCAGGTCTCCAGGTCCTCAGCCATGCCGCACGCAGTCAAAACACATCAGCCTGATGCTTGAAGCTCTGCCTCGCGCATAGAGTTTGCGTGCGCGCACAGATCACGTCTTCAGGTCCTCAGCCATGCCGCACGCAGTCAGAACACATCAGCCTGATGCTTAAAGCTCTGCCTCGCGCATAGAGTTTGCGTGCGCGCACAGATCACGTCTTCAGGTCCTCAGCCATGCCGCACGCAGTCAGAACACATCAGCCTGATGCTTAAAGCTCTGCCTCGCGCATAGAGTTTGCGTGCGCGCACAGATCAGGTCTTCAGGTCCTCAGCCATGCCGCACGCAGTCAGAACAATCAGCCTGATGCTTGAAGCTCTGCCTGCGCCGGAGTGTGCGTGCGCGCACAGATCAGTCTTCAGGTCCTCAGCCATGCCGCACGCAGTCAGAACACATCAGCCTGATGCTTGAAGCTCTGCCTCGGGCATAGAATGTGCGTGCGCGCACAGATCAGGTCTCCAGGTCTTCAGCTATGCCGCACGCAGTCGACACACATCACCCTGATGCTTGAACCTCTGCCTCTGCCTCGCGCATAGAGTGTGCGTGCGCGCACAGATCAGGTCTCCAGGTCCTTCAGCTATGCCGCACGCAGTCAGAACACATCAGCCTGATGCTTGAAAGCTCTGCCTCGGGCATAGAGTGTGCGTGCGCGCACAGATCAGGTCTTCAGGTCCTCAGCCATGCCGCACGCAGTCAGAACACATCAGCCTGATGCTTGAAGCTCTGCCTCGCGCATAGAGTTGCGTGCGCGCACAGATCACGTCTTCAGGTCCTCAGCCATGCCGCACGCAGTCAGAACACATCAGCCTGATGCTTGAAGCTCTGCCTCGCGCATAGAGTGTGCGTGCGCGCACAGATCAGGTCTTCAGGTCCTCAGCCATGCCGCACGCAGTCAGAACACATCAGCCTGATGCTTGAAGCTCTGCCTCGCGCATAGAGTTTGCGTGCGCGCACAGATCAGGTCTTCAGGTCCTCAGCCATGCCGCACGCAGTCAGAACACATCAGCCTGATGCTTGAAGCTCTGCCTCGGGCATAGAGTGTGCGTGCGCGCACAGATCACGTCTTCAGGTCCTCAGCCATGCCGCACGCAGTCAGAACACATCAGCCTGATGCTTGAAGCTCTGCCTCGCGCATTAGAGTTGCGTGCGCGCACAGATCACGTCTTCAGGTCCTCAGCCATGCCGCACGCAGTCAGAACACATCAGCCTGATGCTTAAAGCTCTGCCTCGCGCATAGAGTTTGCGTGCGCGCACAGATCAGGTCTTCAGGTCCTCAGCCATGCCGCACGCAGTCAGAACACATCAGCCTGATGCTTGAAGCTCTGCCTCGGGCATAGAGTTGTGCGTGCGCGCACAGATCAGGTCTTCAGGTCCTCAGCCATGCCGCACGCAGTCAGAAACACATCAGCCTGATGCTTGAAGCTCTGCCTCGCGCATAGAGTTTGCGTGCGCGCACAGATCACGTCTCAGGTCCTCAGCCATGCCGCACGCAGTCAGAACACATCAGCCTGATGCTTGAAGCTCTGCCTCGCGCNTGCGTGCGCGCACGAGATCAGGTCTCCAGGTCTTCAGCTATGCCGCACGCAGTCAGAACACATCAGCCTGATGCTTGAAGCTCTGCCTCGGGCATAGAGTGTGCGTGCGCGCACAGATCAGGTCTCCAGGTCTTCAGCTATGCGCACGCGGTCAAAACACACTCAGCCTGATGCTTGAAGCTCAGCCTCGGCGCATGAGTGTGCGTGCGTGCAAAGATCACGTCTCCAGGTCCTCAGCCATGCGCACGCTGTCAGAACACATCAGCCTGATGCTTGAAGCTCTGCTCGGGCATAGAGTGTGCGTGCGCGCACAGAATCAGGTCTCCAGGTCTTCAGCTATGCCGCACGCAGTCAGAACACATCAGCCTGATGCTTGAAGCTCTGCCTCGGGCATAGAGTGTGCGTGCGCGCACAGATCAGGTCTCCAGGTCTTCAGCTATGCCGCACGCGGTCAAAACACATCAGCCTGATGCTTGAAGCTCTGCCTCGCGCATAGAGTTGTGCGTGCGCGCACAGATCACGGTCTCCAGGTCTCAGCCATGCCGCACACAGTCAGAACACATCAAGCCTGATGCTTGAAGCTCTGCCTCGGGCATAGAGTGTTGCGTGCGCGCACAGATCAGTCTCCAGGTCCTTCAGCCTATGCCGCACGCGGTCAAACACATCAGCCTGATGCTTGAAGCTCTGCCTCGGGCATAGAGTTGCGTGCGCGCACAGATCAGGTCTCCAGGGTCTTCAGCTATGCCGCACGCGGTCAAAACACCATCAGCCTGATGCTTGAAGCTCTGCCTCGGCATAGAGTTTGCGTGCGCGCACAGATCAGGTCTCCAGGTCTTCAGCTATGCCGCACGCAGTCAAACACATCAGCCTGATGCTTGAAGCTCTGCTCGGGCATAGAGTGTGCGTGCGCGCACAGATCAGGTCTCCAGGTCTTCAGCTATGCCGCACGCGGTCAGAACACATCAGCCTGATGCTTGAAGCTCTGCCTCGGGCATAGAGTGTGCGTGCGCGCACAGATCAGGTCTCCAGGTCTTCAGCTATGCCGCACGCGGTCAAAACACATCAGCCTGATGCTTGAAGCTCTGCCTCGGGCATAGAGTGTGCGTGCGCGCACAGATCAGGTCTCCAGGTCTTCAGCTATGCCGCACGCAGTCAGAAACACATCAGCCTGATGCTTGAAGCTCTGCCTCGGGCATAGAGTGTGCGTGCGCGCACAGATCAGGTCTCCAGGTCTTCAGCTATGCCGCACGCGGTCAAAACACATCAGCCTGATGCTTGAAGCTCTGCCTCGGGCATAGAGTGTGCGTGCGCGCACAGATCAGGTCTCCAGGTCTTCAGCTATGCCGCACGCAGTCAGAACACATCAGCCTGATGCTTGAAGCTCTGCCTCGGGCATAGAGTGTGCGTGCGCGCACAGATCAGGTCTCCAGGTCTTCAGCTATGCCGCACGCAGTCAGAACACATCAGCCTGATGCTTGAAGCTCTGCCTCGGGCATAGAGTGTGCGTGCGCGCACAGATCAGGTCTCCAGGTCTTCAGCTATGCCGCACGCAGTCAGAACACATCAGCCTGATGCTTGAAGCTCTGCCTCGGGCATAGAGTGTGCGTGCGCGCACAGATCAGGTCTCCAGGTCTTCAGCTATGCCGCACGCAGTCAGAACACATCAGCCTGATGCTTGAAGCTCTGCCTCGGGCATAGAGTGTGCGTGCGCGCACAGATCAGGTCTCCAGGTCTTCAGCTATGCCGCACGCGGTCAAAACACATCAGCCTGATGCGTGAAGCTCTGCCTCGCGCATGGAGTTTGCGTGCGCGCACTGATCACGTCTTCAGGTCCTCAGCCATGCCGCACGCAGTCAGAACACATCAGCCTGATGCTTGAAAGCTCTGCCTCGCGCATAGAGTTTGCGTGCGCGCACAGATCAGGTCTCCAGGTCCTCAGCCATGCCGCACGCAGTCAGAACACATCAGCCTGATGCTTAAAGCTCTGCCTCGGGCATAGAGCTTGCGTGCGTGCACAGATCAGGTCTTCAGGTCCTCAGCCATGCCGCACGCACTCAGAACAAGCCAGCTTCATGCTTCAAGCACAGCCTTGCGCCCGGAGTGTGCGTGCGTGCACAGAACACGTCTCCAGGTCCTCAGCTATGCCGCACGCTGTCAGAACACATCAGCCTGATGCTTGAAGCTCTGCCTCGGGCATAGAGTGTGCGTGCGCGCACAGATCAGGTCTCCAGGTCTTCAGCTATGCCGCACGCGGTCAAAACACATCAGCCTGATGCTTGAAGCTCTGCCTCGGGCATAGAGTGTGCGTGCGCGCACAGATCAGGTCTCCAGGTCTTCAGCTATGCCGCACGCGGTCAAAACACATCAGCCTGATGCTTGAAGCTCTGCCTCGGGCATAGAGTGTGCGTGCGCGCACAGATCAGGTCTCCAGGTCTTCAGCTATGCCGCACGCGGTCAAAACACATCAGCCTGATGCTTGAAGCTCTGCCTCGGGCATAGAGTGTGCGTGCGCGCACAGATCAGGTCTCCAGGTCTTCAGCTATGCCGCACGCGGTCAAAACACATCAGCCTGATGCTTGAAGCTCTGCCTCGGGCATAGAGTGTGCGTGCGCGCACAGATCAGGTCTCCAGGTCTTCAGCTATGCCGCACGCAGTCAAAACACATCAGCCTGATGCTTGAAGCTCTGCCTCGGGCATAGAGTGTGCGTGCGCGCACAGATCAGGTCTCCAGGTCTTCAGCTATGCCGCACGCGGTCAAAACACATCAGCCTGATGCTTGAAGCTCTGCCTCGGGCATAGAGTGTGCGTGCGCGCACAGATCAGGTCTCCAGGTCTTCAGCTATGCCGCACGCAGTCAAACACATCAGCCTGATGCTTGAAGCTCTGCCTCGGGCATAGAGTGTGCGTGCGCGCACAGATCAGGTCTCCAGGTCTTCAGCTATGCCGCACGCGGTCAAACACATCAGCCTGATGCTTGAAGCTCTGCCTCGGGCATAGAGTGTGCGTGCGCGCACAGATCAGGTCTCCAGGTCTTCAGCTATGCCGCACGCAGTCAAACACATCAGCCTGATGCTTGAAGCTCTGCCTCGGGCATAGAGTGTGCGTGCGCGCACAGATCAGGTCTCCAGGTCTTCAGCTATGCCGCACGCGGTCAAAACACATCAGCCTGATGCTTGAAGCTCTGCCTCGGGCATAGAGTGTGCGTGCGCGCACAGATCAGGTCTCCAGGTCTTCAGCTATGCCGCACGCGGTCAAAACACATCAGCCTGATGCTTGAAGCTCTGCCTCGGGCATAGAGTGTGCGTGCGCGCACAGATCAGGTCTCCAGGTCTTCAGCTATGCCGCACGCAGTCAGAACACATCAGCCTGATGCTTGAAGCTCTGCCTCGGGCATAGAGTGTGCGTGCGCGCACAGATCAGGTCTCCAGGTCTTCAGCTATGCCGCACGCAGTCAGAACACATCAGCCTGATGCTTGAAGCTCTGCCTCGGGCATAGAGTGTGCGTGCGCGCACAGATCAGGTCTCCAGGTCTTCAGCTATGCCGCACGCGGTCAAAACACATCAGCCTGATGCTTGAAGCTCTGCCTCGGGCATAGAGTGTGCGTGCGCGCACAGATCAGGTCTCCAGGTCTTCAGCTATGCCGCACGCGGTCAAAACACATCAGCCTGATGCTTGAAGCTCTGCCTCGGGCATAGAGTGTGCGTGCGCGCACAGATCAGGTCTCCAGGTCTTCAGCTATGCCGCACGCGGTCAAAACACATCAGCCTGATGCTTGAAGCTCTGCCTCGGGCATAGAGTGTGCGTGCGCGCACAGATCAGGTCTCCAGGTCTTCAGCTATGCCGCACGCGGTCAAAACACATCAGCCTGATGCTTGAAGCTCTGCCTCGGGCATAGAGTGTGCGTGCGCGCACAGATCAGGTCTCCAGGTCTTCAGCTATGCCGCACGCGGTCAGAACACATCAGCCTGATGCTTGAAGCTCTGCCTCGGGCATAGAGTGTGCGTGCGCGCACAGATCAGGTCTCCAGGTCTTCAGCTATGCCGCACGCGGTCAAAACACATCAGCCTGATGCTTGAAGCTCTGCCTCGGGCATAGAGTGTGCGTGCGCGCACAGATCAGGTCTCCAGGTCTTCAGCTATGCCGCACGCGGTCAAAACACATCAGCCTGATGCTTGAAGCTCTGCCTCGGGCATAGAGTGTGCGTGCGCGCACAGATCAGGTCTCCAGGTCTTCAGCTATGCCGCACGCAGTCAGAACACATCAGCCTGATGCTTGAAGCTCTGCCTCGGGCATAGAGTGTGCGTGCGCGCACAGATCAGGTCTCCAGGTCTTCAGCTATGCCGCACGCAGTCAAAACACATCAGCCTGATGCTTGAAGCTCTGCCTCGGGCATAGAGTGTGCGTGCGCGCACAGATCAGGTCTCCAGGTCTTCAGCTATGCCGCACGCGGTCAAAACACATCAGCCTGATGCTTGAAGCTCTGCCTCGGGCATAGAGTGTGCGTGCGCGCACAGATCAGGTCTCCAGGTCTTCAGCTATGCCGCACGCGGTCAAAACACATCAGCCTGATGCTTGAAGCTCTGCCTCGGGCATAGAGTGTGCGTGCGCGCACAGATCAGGTCTCCAGGTCTTCAGCTATGCCGCACGCAGTCAGAACACATCAGCCTGATGCTTGAAGCTCTGCCTCGGGCATAGAGTGTGCGTGCGCGCACAGATCAGGTCTCCAGGTCTTCAGCTATGCCGCACGCAGTCAGAACACATCAGCCTGATGCTTGAAGCTCTGCCTCGGGCATAGAGTGTGCGTGCGCGCACAGATCAGGTCTCCAGGTCTTCAGCTATGCCGCACGCGGTCAGAACACATCAGCCTGATGCTTGAAGCTCTGCCTCGGGCATAGAGTGTGCGTGCGCGCACAGATCAGGTCTCCAGGTCTTCAGCTATGCCGCACGCGGTCAAAACACATCAGCCTGATGCTTGAAGCTCTGCCTCGGGCATAGAGTGTGCGTGCGCGCACAGATCAGGTCTCCAGGTCTTCAGCTATGCCGCACGCAGTCAGAACACATCAGCCTGATGCTTGAAGCTCTGCCTCGGGCATAGAGTGTGCGTGCGCGCACAGATCAGGTCTCCAGGTCTTCAGCTATGCCGCACGCGGTCAGAACACATCAGCCTGATGCTTGAAGCTCTGCCTCGGGCATAGAGTGTGCGTGCGCGCACAGATCAGGTCTCCAGGTCTTCAGCTATGCCGCACGCGGTCAAAACACATCAGCCTGATGCTTGAAGCTCTGCCTCGGGCATAGAGTGTGCGTGCGCGCACAGATCAGGTCTCCAGGTCTTCAGCTATGCCGCACGCGGTCAAAACACATCAGCCTGATGCTTGAAGCTCTGCCTCGGGCATAGAGTGTGCGTGCGCGCACAGATCAGGTCTCCAGGTCTTCAGCTATGCCGCACGCGGTCAAAACACATCAGCCTGATGCTTGAAGCTCTGCCTCGGGCATAGAGTGTGCGTGCGCGCACAGATCAGGTCTCCAGGTCTTCAGCTATGCCGCACGCAGTCAGAACACATCAGCCTGATGCTTGAAGCTCTGCCTCGGGCATAGAGTGTGCGTGCGCGCACAGATCAGGTCTCCAGGTCTTCAGCTATGCCGCACGCGGTCAAAACACATCAGCCTGATGCTTGAAGCTCTGCCTCGGGCATAGAGTGTGCGTGCGCGCACAGATCAGGTCTCCAGGTCTTCAGCTATGCCGCACGCGGTCAAAACACATCAGCCTGATGCTTGAAGCTCTGCCTCGGGCATAGAGTGTGCGTGCGCGCACAGATCAGGTCTCCAGGTCTTCAGCTATGCCGCACGCGGTCAAAACACATCAGCCTGATGCTTGAAGCTCTGCCTCGGGCATAGAGTGTGCGTGCGCGCACAGATCAGGTCTCCAGGTCTTCAGCTATGCCGCACGCAGTCAGAACACATCAGCCTGATGCTTGAAGCTCTGCCTCGGGCATAGAGTGTGCGTGCGCGCACAGATCAGGTCTCCAGGTCTTCAGCTATGCCGCACGCAGTCAGAACACATCAGCCTGATGCTTGAAGCTCTGCCTCGGGCATAGAGTGTGCGTGCGCGCACAGATCAGGTCTCCAGGTCTTCAGCTATGCCGCACGCGGTCAAACACATCAGCCTGATGCTTGAAGCTCTGCCTCGGGCATAGAGTGTGCGTGCGCGCACAGATCAGGTCTCCAGGTCTTCAGCTATGCCGCACGCGGTCAAAACACATCAGCCTGATGCTTGAAGCTCTGCCTCGGGCATAGAGTGTGCGTGCGCGCACAGATCAGGTCTCCAGGTCTTCAGCTATGCCGCACGCGGTCAAAACACATCAGCCTGATGCTTGAAGCTCTGCCTCGGGCATAGAGTGTGCGTGCGCGCACAGATCAGGTCTCCAGGTCTTCAGCTATGCCGCACGCGTCAAAACACATCAGCCTGATGCTTGAAGCTCTGCCTCGGGCATAGAGTGTGCGTGCGCGCACAGATCAGGTCTCCAGGTCTTCAGCTATGCCGCACGCAGTCAGAACACATCAGCCTGATGCTTGAAGCTCTGCCTCGGGCATAGAGTGTGCGTGCGCGCACAGATCAGGTCTCCAGGTCTTCAGCTATGCCGCACGCGGTCAAAACACATCAGCCTGATGCTTGAAGCTCTGCCTCGGGCATAGAGTGTGCGTGCGCGCACAGATCAGGTCTCCAGGTCTTCAGCTATGCCGCACGCAGTCAAAACACATCAGCCTGATGCTTGAAGCTCTGCCTCGGGCATAGAGTGTGCGTGCGCGCACAGATCAGGTCTCCAGGTCTTCAGCTATGCCGCACGCAGTCAGAACACATCAGCCTGATGCTTGAAGCTCTGCCTCGGGCATAGAGTGTGCGTGCGCGCACAGATCAGGTCTCCAGGTCTTCAGCTATGCCGCACGCAGTCAGAACACATCAGCCTGATGCTTGAAGCTCTGCCTCGGGCATAGAGTGTGCGTGCGCGCACAGATCAGGTCTCCAGGTCTTCAGCTATGCCGCACGCGGTCAAAACACATCAGCCTGATGCTTGAAGCTCTGCCTCGGGCATAGAGTGTGCGTGCGCGCACAGATCAGGTCTCCAGGTCTTCAGCTATGCCGCACGCGGTCAAAACACATCAGCCTGATGCTTGAAGCTCTGCCTCGGGCATAGAGTGTGCGTGCGCGCACAGATCAGGTCTCCAGGTCTTCAGCTATGCCGCACGCAGTCAGAACACATCAGCCTGATGCTTGAAGCTCTGCCTCGGGCATAGAGTGTGCGTGCGCGCACAGATCAGGTCTCCAGGTCTTCAGCTATGCCGCACGCGGTCAGAACACATCAGCCTGATGCTTGAAGCTCTGCCTCGGGCATAGAGTGTGCGTGCGCGCACAGATCAGGTCTCCAGGTCTTCAGCTATGCCGCACGCGGTCAAAACACATCAGCCTGATGCTTGAAGCTCTGCCTCGGGCATAGAGTGTGCGTGCGCGCACAGATCAGGTCTCCAGGTCTTCAGCTATGCCGCACGCGGTCAGAACACATCAGCCTGATGCTTGAAGCTCTGCCTCGGGCATAGAGTGTGCGTGCGCGCACAGATCAGGTCTCCAGGTCTTCAGCTATGCCGCACGCAGTCAAAACACATCAGCCTGATGCTTGAAGCTCTGCCTCGGGCATAGAGTGTGCGTGCGCGCACAGATCAGGTCTCCAGGTCTTCAGCTATGCCGCACGCAGTCAGAACACATCAGCCTGATGCTTGAAGCTCTGCCTCGGGCATAGAGTGTGCGTGCGCGCACAGATCAGGTCTCCAGGTCTTCAGCTATGCCGCACGCGGTCAAAACACATCAGCCTGATGCTTGAAGCTCTGCCTCGGGCATAGAGTGTGCGTGCGCGCACAGATCAGGTCTCCAGGTCTTCAGCTATGCCGCACGCAGTCAGAACACATCAGCCTGATGCTTGAAGCTCTGCCTCGGGCATAGAGTGTGCGTGCGCGCACAGATCAGGTCTCCAGGTCTTCAGCTATGCCGCACGCAGTCAGAACACATCAGCCTGATGCTTGAAGCTCTGCCTCGGGCATAGAGTGTGCGTGCGCGCACAGATCAGGTCTCCAGGTCTTCAGCTATGCCGCACGCAGTCAGAACACATCAGCCTGATGCTTGAAGCTCTGCCTCGGGCATAGAGTGTGCGTGCGCGCACAGATCAGGTCTCCAGGTCTTCAGCTATGCCGCACGCGGTCAAAACACATCAGCCTGATGCTTGAAGCTCTGCCTCGGGCATAGAGTGTGCGTGCGCGCACAGATCAGGTCTCCAGGTCTTCAGCTATGCCGCACGCAGTCAGAACACATCAGCCTGATGCTTGAAGCTCTGCCTCGGGCATAGAGTGTGCGTGCGCGCACAGATCAGGTCTCCAGGTCTTCAGCTATGCCGCACGCGGTCCAAAACACATCAGCCTGATGCTTGAAGCTCTGCCTCGGGCATAGAGTGTGCGTGCGCGCACAGATCAGGTCTCCAGGTCTTCAGCTATGCCGCACGCGGTCAAAACACATCAGCCTGATGCTTGAAGCTCTGCCTCGGGCATAGAGTGTGCGTGCGCGCACAGATCAGGTCTCCAGGTCTTCAGCTATGCCGCACGCGGTCAAACACATCAGCCTGATGCTTGAAGCTCTGCCTCGGGCATAGAGTGTGCGTGCGCGCACAGATCAGGTCTCCAGGTCTTCAGCTATGCCGCACGCGGTCAAACACATCAGCCTGATGCTTGAAGCTCTGCCTCGGGCATAGAGTGTGCGTGCGCGCACAGATCAGGTCTCCAGGTCTTCAGCTATGCCGCACGCGGTCAAAACACATCAGCCTGATGCTTGAAGCTCTGCCTCGGGCATAGAGTGTGCGTGCGCGCACAGATCAGGTCTCCAGGTCTTCAGCTATGCCGCACGCGGTCAAAACACATCAGCCTGATGCTTGAAGCTCTGCCTCGGGCATAGAGTGTGCGTGCGCGCACAGATCAGGTCTCCAGGTCTTCAGCTATGCCGCACGCGGTCAAAACACATCAGCCTGATGCTTGAAGCTCTGCCTCGGGCATAGAGTGTGCGTGCGCGCACAGATCAGGTCTCCAGGTCTTCAGCTATGCCGCACGCAGTCAGAACACATCAGCCTGATGCTTGAAGCTCTGCCTCGGGCATAGAGTGTGCGTGCGCGCACAGATCAGGTCTCCAGGTCTTCAGCTATGCCGCACGCGGTCAAAACACATCAGCCTGATGCTTGAAGCTCTGCCTCGCGCATAGAGTTTGCGTGCGCGCACAGATCAGGTCTCAGGTCCTCAGCCATGCCGCACGCAGTCAGAACACATCAGCCTGATGCTTAAAGCTCTGCCTCGCGCATAGACTTTGCGTGCGCGCACAGATCACGTCTTCAGGTCCTCAGCCATGCCGCACGCAGTCAGAACACATCAGCCTGATGCTTAAAGCTCTGCCTCGGGCATAGAACTTGCGTGCGTGCACAGATCAGGTCTTCAGGTCCTCAGCCATGCCGCACGCACTCAGAACACATCCAGCCTTCATGCTTCAAGCACTGCCTTGCGCCCTGAGTGTGCGTGCGTGCACAGAACACGTCTCCAGGTCCTCAGCCATGCCGCACGCTGTCAGAACACATCAGCCTGATGCTTGAAGCTCTGCCTCGGGCATAGAGTGTGCGTGCGCGCACAGATCAGGTCTCCAGGTCTTCAGCTATGCCGCACGCGGTCAAAACACATCAGCCTGATGCTTGAAGCTCTGCCTCGGGCATAGAGTGTGCGTGCGCGCACAGATCAGGTCTCCAGGTCTTCAGCTATGCCGCACGCGGTCAAAACACATCAGCCTGATGCTTGAAGCTCTGCCTCGGGCATAGAGTGTGCGTGCGCGCACAGATCAGGTCTCCAGGTCTTCAGCTATGCCGCACGCAGTCAGAACACATCAGCCTGATGCTTGAAGCTCTGCCTCGGGCATAGAGTGTGCGTGCGCGCACAGATCAGGTCTCCAGGTCTTCAGCTATGCCGCACGCAGTCAGAACACATCAGCCTGATGCTTGAAGCTCTGCCTCGGGCATAGAGTGTGCGTGCGCGCACAGATCAGGTCTCCAGGTCTTCAGCTATGCCGCACGCGGTCAAAACACATCAGCCTGATGCTTGAAGCTCTGCCTCGGGCATAGAGTGTGCGTGCGCGCACAGATCAGGTCTCCAGGTCTTCAGCTATGCCGCACGCGGTCAAAACACATCAGCCTGATGCTTGAAGCTCTGCCTCGGGCATAGAGTGTGCGTGCGCGCACAGATCAGGTCTCCAGGTCTTCAGCTATGCCGCACGCGGTCAAAACACATCAGCCTGATGCTTGAAGCTCTGCCTCGGGCATAGAGTTGCGTGCGCGCACAGATCAGGTCTCCAGGTCTTCAGCTATGCCGCACGCAGTCAGAACACATCAGCCTGATGCTTGAAGCTCTGCCTCGGGCATAGAGTGTGCGTGCGCGCACAGATCAGGTCTCCAGGTCTTCAGCTATGCCGCACGCAGTCAGAACACATCAGCCTGATGCTTGAAGCTCTGCCTCGGGCATAGAGTGTGCGTGCGCGCACAGATCAGGTCTCCAGGTCTTCAGCTATGCCGCACGCGGTCAAAACACATCAGCCTGATGCTTGAAGCTCTGCCTCGGGCATAGAGTGTGCGTGCGCGCACAGATCAGGTCTCCAGGTCTTCAGCTATGCCGCACGCAGTCAGAACACATCAGCCTGATGCTTGAAGCTCTGCCTCGGGCATAGAGTGTGCGTGCGCGCACAGATCAGGTCTCCAGGTCTTCAGCTATGCCGCACGCAGTCAGAACACATCAGCCTGATGCTTGAAGCTCTGCCTCGGGCATAGAGTGTGCGTGCGCGCACAGATCAGGTCTCCAGGTCTTCAGCTATGCCGCACGCAGTCAGAACACATCAGCCTGATGCTTGAAGCTCTGCCTCGGGCATAGAGTGTGCGTGCGCGCACAGATCAGGTCTCCAGGTCTTCAGCTATGCCGCACGCAGTCAAAACACATCAGCCTGATGCTTGAAGCTCTGCCTCGGGCATAGAGTGTGCGTGCGCGCACAGATCAGGTCTCCAGGTCTCAGCTATGCCGCACGCGGTCAAACACATCAGCCTGATGCTTGAAGCTCTGCCTCGGGCATAGAGTGTGCGTGCGCGCACAGATCAGGTCTCCAGGTCTTCAGCTATGCCGCACGCAGTCAGAACACATCAGCCTGATGCTTGAAGCTCTGCCTCGGGCATAGAGTGTGCGTGCGCGCACAGATCAGGTCTCCAGGTCTTCAGCTATGCCGCACGCAGTCAGAACACATCAGCCTGATGCTTGAAGCTCTGCCTCGGGCATAGAGTGTGCGTGCGCGCACAGATCAGGTCTCCAGGTCTCAGCTATGCCGCACGCGGTCAAAACACATCAGCCTGATGCTTGAAGCTCTGCCTCGGCATAGAGTGTTGCGTGCGCGCACAGATCAGGTCTCCAGGTCTTCAGCTATGCCGCACGCAGTCAGAACACATCAGCCTGATGCTTGAAGCTCTGCCTCGGGCATAGAGTGTGCGTGCGCGCACAGATCAGGTCTCCAGGTCTTCAGCTATGCCGCACGCAGTCAGAACACATCAGCCTGATGCTTGAAGCTCTGCCTCGGGCATAGAGTGTGCGTGCGCGCACAGATCAGGTCTCCAGGTCTTCAGCTATGCCGCACGCGGTCAGAACACATCAGCCTGATGCTTGAAGCTCTGCCTCGGGCATAGAGTGTGCGTGCGCGCACAGATCAGGTCTCCAGGTCTTCAGCTATGCCGCACGCAGTCAGAACACATCAGCCTGATGCTTGAAGCTCTGCCTCGGGCATAGAGTGTGCGTGCGCGCACAGATCAGGTCTCCAGGTCTTCAGCTATGCCGCACGCAGTCAAAACACATCAGCCTGATGCTTGAAGCTCTGCCTCGGGCATAGAGTGTGCGTGCGCGCACAGATCAGGTCTCCAGGTCTTCAGCTATGCCGCACGCAGTCAGAACACATCAGCCTGATGCTTGAAGCTCTGCCTCGGGCATAGAGTGTGCGTGCGCGCACAGATCAGGTCTCCAGGTCTTCAGCTATGCCGCACGCAGTCAGAAACACATCAGCCTGATGCTTGAAGCTCTGCCTCGGGCATAGAGTGTGCGTGCGCGCACAGATCAGGTCTCCAGGTCTTCAGCTATGCCGCACGCGGTCAAAACACATCAGCCTGATGCTTGAAGCTCTGCCTCGGGCATAGAGTGTGCGTGCGCGCACAGATCAGGTCTCCAGGTCTTCAGCTATGCCGCACGCGGTCAAAACACATCAGCCTGATGCTTGAAGCTCTGCCTCGGGCATAGAGTGTGCGTGCGCGCACAGATCAGGTCTCCAGGTCTTCAGCTATGCCGCACGCGGTCAAAACACATCAGCCTGATGCTTGAAGCTCTGCCTCGGGCATAGAGTGTGCGTGCGCGCACAGATCAGGTCTCCAGGTCTTCAGCTATGCCGCACGCAGTCAGAACACATCAGCCTGATGCTTGAAGCTCTGCCTCGGGCATAGAGTGTGCGTGCGCGCACAGATCAGGTCTCCAGGTCTTCAGCTATGCCGCACGCGGTCAAAACACATCAGCCTGATGCTTGAAGCTCTGCCTCGGGCATAGAGTGTGCGTGCGCGCACAGATCAGGTCTCCAGGTCTTCAGCTATGCCGCACGCGGTCAAAACACATCAGCCTGATGCTTGAAGCTCTGCCTCGGGCATAGAGTGTGCGTGCGCGCACAGATCAGGTCTCCAGGTCTTCAGCTATGCCGCACGCAGTCAGAACACATCAGCCTGATGCTTGAAGCTCTGCCTCGGGCATAGAGTGTGCGTGCGCGCACAGATCAGGTCTCCAGGTCTTCAGCTATGCCGCACGCAGTCAGAACACATCAGCCTGATGCTTGAAGCTCTGCCTCGGGCATAGAGTGTGCGTGCGCGCACAGATCAGGTCTCCAGGTCTTCAGCTATGCCGCACGCGGTCAAACACATCAGCCTGATGCTTGAAGCTCTGCCTCGGGCATAGAGTGTGCGTGCGCGCACAGATCAGGTCTCCAGGTCTTCAGCTATGCCGCACGCGGTCAAAACACATCAGCCTGATGCTTGAAGCTCTGCCTCGGGCATAGAGTGTGCGTGCGCGCACAGATCAGGTCTCCAGGTCTTCAGCTATGCCGCACGCAGTCAAACACATCAGCCTGATGCTTGAAGCTCTGCCTCGGGCATAGAGTGTGCGTGCGCGCACAGATCAGGTCTCCAGGTCTTCAGCTATGCCGCACGCGGTCAGAAACACATCAGCCTGATGCTTGAAGCTCTGCCTCGGGCATAGAGTGTGCGTGCGCGCACAGATCAGGTCTCCAGGTCTTCAGCTATGCCGCACGCGGTCAAAACACATCAGCCTGATGCTTGAAGCTCTGCCTCGGGCATAGAGTGTGCGTGCGCGCACAGATCAGGTCTCCAGGTCTTCAGCTATGCCGCACGCGGTCAAAACACATCAGCCTGATGCTTGAAGCTCTGCCTCGGGCATAGAGTGTGCGTGCGCGCACAGATCAGGTCTCCAGGTCTTCAGCTATGCCGCACGCAGTCAAACACATCAGCCTGATGCTTGAAGCTCTGCCTCGGCATAGAGTGTGCGTGCGCGCACAGATCAGGTCTCCAGGTCTTCAGCTATGCCGCACGCAGTCAGAACACATCAGCCTGATGCTTGAAGCTCTGCCTCGGCATAGAGTTGCGTGCGCGCACAGATCAGGTCTCCAGGTCTTCAGCTATGCCGCACGCGGTCAAAACACATCAGCCTGATGCTTGAAGCTCTGCCTCGGCATAGAGTGTGCGTGCGCGCACAGATCAGGTCTCCAGGTCTTCAGCTATGCCGCACGCGGTCAAAACACATCAGCCTGATGCTTGAAGCTCTGCCTCGGGCATAGAGTGTGCGTGCGCGCACAGATCAGGTCTCCAGGTCTTCAGCTATGCCGCACGCAGTCAAAACACATCAGCCTGATGCTTGAAGCTCTGCCTCGGGCATAGAGTGTGCGTGCGCGCACAGATCAGGTCTCCAGGTCTTCAGCTATGCCGCACGCAGTCAGAACACATCAGCCTGATGCTTGAAGCTCTGCCTCGGGCATAGAGTGTGCGTGCGCGCACAGATCAGGTCTCCAGGTCTTCAGCTATGCCGCACGCGGTCAAAACACATCAGCCTGATGCTTGAAGCTCTGCCTCGGGCATAGAGTGTGCGTGCGCGCACAGATCAGGTCTCCAGGTCTTCAGCTATGCCGCACGCAGTCAGAACACATCAGCCTGATGCTTGAAGCTCTGCCTCGGGCATAGAGTGTGCGTGCGCGCACAGATCAGGTCTCCAGGTCTTCAGCTATGCCGCACGCAGTCAGAACACATCAGCCTGATGCTTGAAGCTCTGCCTCGGGCATAGAGTGTGCGTGCGCGCACAGATCAGGTCTCCAGGTCTTCAGCTATGCCGCACGCAGTCAGAACACATCAGCCTGATGCTTGAAGCTCTGCCTCGGGCATAGAGTGTGCGTGCGCGCACAGATCAGGTCTCCAGGTCTTCAGCTATGCCGCACGCGGTCAAAACACATCAGCCTGATGCTTGAAGCTCTGCCTCGGGCATAGAGTGTGCGTGCGCGCACAGATCAGGTCTCCAGGTCTTCAGCTATGCCGCACGCAGTCAGAAACACATCAGCCTGATGCTTGAAGCTCTGCCTCGGCATAGAGTGTGCGTGCGCGCACAGATCAGGTCTCCAGGTCTTCAGCTATGCCGCACGCGGTCAGAACACATCAGCCTGATGCTTGAAGCTCTGCCTCGGGCATAGAGTGTGCGTGCGCGCACAGATCAGGTCTCCAGGTCTTCAGCTATGCCGCACGCGGTCAAAACACATCAGCCTGATGCTTGAAGCTCTGCCTCGGGCATAGAGTGTGCGTGCGCGCACAGATCAGGTCTCCAGGTCTTCAGCTATGCCGCACGCGGTCAAACACATCAGCCTGATGCTTGAAGCTCTGCCTCGGGCATAGAGTGTGCGTGCGCGCACAGATCAGGTCTCCAGGTCTTCAGCTATGCCGCACGCGGTCAAACACATCAGCCTGATGCTTGAAGCTCTGCCTCGGGCATAGAGTGTGCGTGCGCGCACAGATCAGGTCTCCAGGTCTTCAGCTATGCCGCACGCAGTCAGAACACATCAGCCTGATGCTTGAAGCTCTGCCTCGGGCATAGAGTGTGCGTGCGCGCACAGATCAGGTCTCCAGGTCTTCAGCTATGCCGCACGCGGTCAAAACACATCAGCCTGATGCTTGAAGCTCTGCCTCGGGCATAGAGTGTGCGTGCGCGCACAGATCAGGTCTCCAGGTCTTCAGCTATGCCGCACGCAGTCAGAACACATCAGCCTGATGCTTGAAGCTCTGCCTCGGGCATAGAGTGTGCGTGCGCGCACAGATCAGGTCTCCAGGTCTTCAGCTATGCCGCACGCGGTCAAAACACATCAGCCTGATGCTTGAAGCTCTGCCTCGCGCATGGAGTTTGCGTGCGCGCACTGATCACGTCTTCAGGTCCTCAGCCATGCCGCACGCAGTCAGAACACATCAGCCTGATGCTTAAAGCTCTGCCTCGCGCATAGACTTTGCGTGCGCGCACAGAACACGTCTCCAGGTCCTCAGCCATGCCGCACGCTGTCAGAACACATCAGCCTGATGCTTGAAGCTCTGCCTCGGGCATAGAGTGTGCGTGCGCGCACAGATCAGGTCTCCAGGTCTTCAGCTATGCCGCACGCGGTCAAAACACATCAGCCTGATGCTTGAAGCTCTGCCTCGGGCATAGAGTGTGCGTGCGCGCACAGATCAGGTCTCCAGGTCTTCAGCTATGCCGCACGCAGTCAGAACACATCAGCCTGATGCTTGAAGCTCTGCCTCGGGCATAGAGTGTGCGTGCGCGCACAGATCAGGTCTCCAGGTCTTCAGCTATGCCGCACGCGGTCAGAACACATCAGCCTGATGCTTGAAGCTCTGCCTCGGGCATAGAGTGTGCGTGCGCGCACAGATCAGGTCTCCAGGTCTTCAGCTATGCCGCACGCAGTCAGAACACATCAGCCTGATGCTTGAAGCTCTGCCTCGGGCATAGAGTGTGCGTGCGCGCACAGATCAGGTCTCCAGGTCTTCAGCTATGCCGCACGCGGTCAAAACACATCAGCCTGATGCTTGAAGCTCTGCCTCGGGCATAGAGTGTGCGTGCGCGCACAGATCAGGTCTCCAGGTCTTCAGCTATGCCGCACGCAGTCAGAAACACATCAGCCTGATGCTTGAAGCTCTGCCTCGGGCATAGAGTGTGCGTGCGCGCACAGATCAGGTCTCCAGGTCTTCAGCTATGCCGCACGCAGTCAAACACATCAGCCTGATGCTTGAAGCTCTGCCTCGGGCATAGAGTGTGCGTGCGCGCACAGATCAGGTCTCCAGGTCTTCAGCTATGCCGCACGCGGTCAAAACACATCAGCCTGATGCTTGAAGCTCTGCCTCGGGCATAGAGTGTGCGTGCGCGCACAGATCAGGTCTCCAGGTCTTCAGCTATGCCGCACGCGGTCAAACACATCAGCCTGATGCTTGAAGCTCTGCCTCGGGCATAGAGTGTGCGTGCGCGCACAGATCAGGTCTCCAGGTCTTCAGCTATGCCGCACGCAGTCAGAACACATCAGCCTGATGCTTGAAGCTCTGCCTCGGGCATAGAGTGTGCGTGCGCGCACAGATCAGGTCTCCAGGTCTTCAGCTATGCCGCACGCGGTCAAAACACATCAGCCTGATGCTTGAAGCTCTGCCTCGGGCATAGAGTGTGCGTGCGCGCACAGATCAGGTCTCCAGGTCTTCAGCTATGCCGCACGCAGTCAAAACACATCAGCCTGATGCTTGAAGCTCTGCCTCGGGCATAGAGTGTGCGTGCGCGCACAGATCAGGTCTCCAGGTCTTCAGCTATGCCGCACGCAGTCAGAACACATCAGCCTGATGCTTGAAGCTCTGCCTCGGGCATAGAGTGTGCGTGCGCGCACAGATCAGGTCTCCAGGTCTTCAGCTATGCCGCACGCAGTCAGAACACATCAGCCTGATGCTTGAAGCTCTGCCTCGGGCATAGAGTGTGCGTGCGCGCACAGATCAGGTCTCCAGGTCTTCAGCTATGCCGCACGCGGTCAAAACACATCAGCCTGATGCTTGAAGCTCTGCCTCGGGCATAGAGTGTGCGTGCGCGCACAGATCAGGTCTCCAGGTCTTCAGCTATGCCGCACGCAGTCAGAACACATCAGCCTGATGCTTGAAGCTCTGCCTCGGGCATAGAGTGTGCGTGCGCGCACAGATCAGGTCTCCAGGTCTTCAGCTATGCCGCACGCAGTCAGAACACATCAGCCTGATGCTTGAAGCTCTGCCTCGGGCATAGAGTGTGCGTGCGCGCACAGATCAGGTCTCCAGGTCCTTCAGCTATGCCGCACGCGGTCAGAACACATCAGCCTGATGCTTGAAGCTCTGCCTCGGGCATAGAGTGTGCGTGCGCGCACAGATCAGGTCTCCAGGTCTTCAGCTATGCCGCACGCGGTCAAAACACATCAGCCTGATGCTTGAAGCTCTGCCTCGGGCATAGAGTGTGCGTGCGCGCCACAGATCAGGTCTCCAGGTCTTCAGCTATGCCGCACGCGGTCAAAACACATCAGCCTGATGCTTGAAGCTCTGCCTCGGGCATAGAGTGTGCGTGCGCGCACAGATCAGGTCTCCAGGTCTTCAGCTATGCCGCACGCAGTCAGAACACATCAGCCTGATGCTTGAAGCTCTGCCTCGGGCATAGAGTGTGCGTGCGCGCACAGATCAGGTCTCCAGGTCTTCAGCTATGCCGCACGCAGTCAGAACACATCAGCCTGATGCTTGAAGCTCTGCCTCGGGCATAGAGTGTGCGTGCGCGCACAGATCAGGTCTCCAGGTCTTCAGCTATGCCGCACGCGGTCAAAACACATCAGCCTGATGCTTGAAGCTCTGCCTCGGGCATAGAGTGTGCGTGCGCGCACAGATCAGGTCTCCAGGTCTTCAGCTATGCCGCACGCGGTCAAACACATCAGCCTGATGCTTGAAGCTCTGCCTCGGGCATAGAGTGTGCGTGCGCGCACAGATCAGGTCTCCAGGTCTTCAGCTATGCCGCACGCGGTCAAAACACATCAGCCTGATGCTTGAAGCTCTGCCTCGGGCATAGAGTGTGCGTGCGCGCACAGATCAGGTCTCCAGGTCTTCAGCTATGCCGCACGCAGTCAAAACACATCAGCCTGATGCTTGAAGCTCTGCCTCGGGCATAGAGTGTGCGTGCGCGCACAGATCAGGTCTCCAGGTCTTCAGCTATGCCGCACGCGGTCAAAACACATCAGCCTGATGCTTGAAGCTCTGCCTCGGGCATAGAGTGTGCGTGCGCGCACAGATCAGGTCTCCAGGTCTTCAGCTATGCCGCACGCGGTCAAAACACATCAGCCTGATGCTTGAAGCTCTGCCTCGGGCATAGAGTTTGCGTGCGCGCACAGATCAGGTCTCCAGGTCTTCAGCTATGCCGCACGCAGTCAGAACACATCAGCCTGATGCTTGAAGCTCTGCCTCGGGCATAGAGTGTGCGTGCGCGCACAGATCAGGTCTCCAGGTCTTCAGCTATGCCGCACGCGGTCAAAACACATCAGCCTGATGCTTGAAGCTCTGCCTCGGGCATAGAGTGTGCGTGCGCGCACAGATCAGGTCTCCAGGTCTTCAGCTATGCCGCACGCGGTCAAAACACATCAGCCTGATGCTTGAAGCTCTGCCTCGGGCATAGAGTGTGCGTGCGCGCACAGATCAGGTCTCCAGGTCTTCAGCTATGCCGCACGCGGTCAAAACACATCAGCCTGATGCTTGAAGCTCTGCCTCGGGCATAGAGTGTGCGTGCGCGCACAGATCAGGTCTCCAGGTCTTCAGCTATGCCGCACGCAGTCAGAACACATCAGCCTGATGCTTGAAGCTCTGCCTCGGGCATAGAGTGTGCGTGCGCGCACAGATCAGGTCTCCAGGTCTTCAGCTATGCCGCACGCAGTCAGAACACATCAGCCTGATGCTTGAAGCTCTGCCTCGGGCATAGAGTGTGCGTGCGCGCACAGATCAGGTCTCCAGGTCTTCAGCTATGCCGCACGCGGTCAAAACACATCAGCCTGATGCTTGAAGCTCTGCCTCGGGCATAGAGTGTGCGTGCGCGCACAGATCAGGTCTCCAGGTCTTCAGCTATGCCGCACGCAGTCAAAACACATCAGCCTGATGCTTGAAGCTCTGCCTCGGGCATAGAGTGTGCGTGCGCGCACAGATCAGGTCTCCAGGTCTTCAGCTATGCCGCACGCAGTCAGAACACATCAGCCTGATGCTTGAAGCTCTGCCTCGGGCATAGAGTGTGCGTGCGCGCACAGATCAGGTCTCCAGGTCTTCAGCTATGCCGCACGCGGTCAAAAACACATCAGCCTGATGCTTGAAGCTCTGCCTCGGGCATAGAGTTGTGCGTGCGCGCACAGATCAGGTCTCCAGGTCTTCAGCTATGCCGCACGCAGTCAAAACACATCAGCCTGATGCTTGAAGCTCTGCCTCGGGCATAGAGTGTGCGTGCGCGCACAGATCAGGTCTCCAGGTCTTCAGCTATGCCGCACGCAGTCAGAACACATCAGCCTGATGCTTGAAGCTCTGCCTCGGGCATAGAGTGTTGCGTGCGCGCACAGATCAGGTCTCCAGGTCTTCAGCTATGCCGCACGCAGTCAGAACACATCAGCCTGATGCTTGAAGCTCTGCCTCGGGCATAGAGTTTGCGTGCGCGCACAGATCAGGTCTTCCAGGTCTCAGCCATGCCGCACGCAGTCAAAACACATCAGCCTGATGCTTGAGCTCTGCCTCGCGCATAGAGTTTGCGTGCGCGCACTAGATCAGGTCTCAGGTCCTCCAGCCATGCCGCACGCAGTCAGAACACATCAGCCTGATGCCTTAAAGCTCTGCCTCGCGCATAGAGTTGCGTGCGCGCACAGATCACGTCTCAGGTCCTCAGCCATGCCGCACGCAGTCAGAACACATCAGCCTGATGCTTGAAGCTCTGCCTCGGGCATAGAATGTGCGTGCGCGCACAGATCAGGTCTTCAGGTCCTCAGCCATGCCGCACGCACTCCGAACAAGCAGCTTCATGCTTCAAGCACAGCCTTGCGCCCGGAGTGTGCGTGCGTGCACAGAACACGTCTCCAGGTCCTCAGCCATGCCGCACGCAGTCAGAACACATCAGCCTGATGCTTGAAGCTCTGCCTCGGGCATAGAGTGTGCGTGCGCGCACAGATCAGGTCTCCAGTCTCAGCTATGCCGCACGCGGTCAAAACACATCAGCCTGATGCTTGAAGCTCTGCCTCGGGCATAGAGTGTGCGTGCGCGCACAGATCAGGTCTCCAGGTCTTCAGCTATGCCGGCACGCAGTCAAAACACATCAGCCTGATGCTTGAAGCTCTGCCTCGGGCATAGAGTGTGCGTGCGCGCACAGATCAGGTCTCCAGGTCTTCAGCTATGCCGCACGCAGTCAGAACACATCAGCCTGATGCTTTGAAGCCTCTGCCTCGGGCATAGAGTGTGGCGTGCGCGCACAGATCAGGTCTCCAGGTCTTCAGCTATGCCGCACGCGGTCAAAACACATCAGCCTGATGCTTGAAGCTCTGCCTCGGGCATAGAGTGTGCGTGCGCGCACAGATCAGGTCTCCAGGTCTTCAGCTATGCCGCACGCGGTCAGAACACATCAGCCTGATGCTTGAAGCTCTGCCTCGGGCATAGAGTGTGCGTGCGCGCACAGATCAGGTCTCCCAGGTCTTCAGCTATGCCGCACCGCAGGTCAAAACACAATCAGCCTGATGCTTGAAGCTCTTGCCTCGGGCATAGAGTGTGCGTGCGCGCACAGATCAGGTCTCCAGGTCTTCAGCTATGCCGCACGCAGTCAGAACACATCAGCCTGAATGCTTGAAGCTCTGCCTCGCGGCATAGATGTGTGCGTGCGCGCACAGATCAGGTCTCCAGGTCTCAGCTATGCCGCACGCGGTCAAAACACATCAGCCTGATGCTTGAAGCTCTGCCTCGGGCATAGAGTGTGCGTGCGCGCACAGATCAGGTCTCCAGGTCTTCAGCTATGCCGCAGCAGTCAGAACACATCAGCCTGATGCTTGAAGCTCTGCCTCGGGCATAGAGTGTGCGTGCGCGCACAGATCAGGTCTCCAGGTCTTCAGCTATGCCGCACGCGGTCAAAACACATCACCCTGATGCTTGAAGCTCTGCCTCGGGCATAGAGTGTGCGTGCGCGCACAGATCAGGTCTCCAGGTCTTCAGCTATGCCGCACGACGGTCCAAAACACATCGCCTGATGCTTGAAGCTCTGCTCGGCATAGAGTTTGCGTGCGCGCACAGATCAGGTCTCCAGGTCTTCAGCTATGCCGCACGCGGTCAAAACACATCAGCCTGATGCTTGAAGCTCTGCCTCGGGCATAGAGGTGCGTGCGCGCACAGATCAGGTCTCCAGGTCTTCAGCTATGCCGGCACCGCAGTCAGAACACATCAGCCTGATGCTTGAAGCTCTGCCTCGGGCATAGAGTGTGCGTGCGCGCACAGATCAGGTCTCCAGGTCTTCAGCTATGCCGCACGCGGTCAAAACACATCAGCCTGATGCTTGAAGCTCTGCCTCGGGCATAGAGTGTGCGTGCGCGCACAGATCAGGTCTCCAGGTCTTCAGCTATGCCGCACGCAGTCAGAACACATCAGCCTGATGCTTGAAGCTCTGCCTCGGGCATAGAGTTGTGCGTGCGCGCACAGATCAGGTCTCCAGGTCTTCAGCTATGCCGCACGCAGGTCAGAACACATCAGCCTGATGCTTGAAGCTCTGCCTCGGGCATAGAGTGTGCGTGCGCGCACAGATCAGGTCTCCAGGTCTTCAGCTATGCCGCACGCGGTCCAGAACACATCAGCCTGATGCTTGAAGCTCTGCCTCGGGCATAGAGTGTGCGTGCGCGCACAGATCAGGTCTCCAGGTCTTCAGCTATGCCGCACGCAGTCAGAACACATCAGCCTGATGCTTGAAGCTCTGCCTCGGGCATAGAGTGTGCGTGCGCGCACAGATCAGGTCTCCAGGTCTTCAGCTATGCCGCACGCAGTCAGAACACATCAGCCTGATGCTTGAAGCTCTGCCTCGGGCATAGAGTGTGCGTGCGCGCACAGATCAGGTCTCCAGGTCTTCAGCTATGCCGCACGCAGTCAAACACATCAGCCTGATGCTTGAAGCTCTGCCTCGGGCATAGAGTGTGCGTGCGCGCACAGATCAGGTCTCCAGGTCCTTCAGCTATGCCGCACGCAGTCAGACACATCAGCCTGATGCTTGAAGCTCTGCCTCGGGCATAGAGTTTGCGTGCGCGCACAGATCAGTCTTCAGGTCTCAGCCATGCCGCACGCAGTCAGAACACATCAGCCTGATGCTTGAAGCTCTGCCTCGCGCATGGAGTGTGCGTGCGCGCACAGATCAGGTCTCCAGGTCCTCAGCCATGCCGCACGCAGTCAAACACATCAGCCTGATGCTTGAAGCTCTGCCTCGGCATAGAGTGTGCGTGCGCGCACAGATGCGTGCGCGCACAGATCAGGTCTCCAGGTCCTCAGCCATGCCGCACGCACCCAGAACAAGCCAGCTGATGCTTCAAGCTCTGCCTCGCGCATAGAGTGTGCGTGCGCGCACAGATCACGTCTTCAGGTCCTCAGCCATGCCGCACGCAGTCAGAAACACATCAGCCTGATGCTTAAAGCTCTGCCTCGCGCATAGAGTTTGCGTGCGCGCACAGATCAGGTCTTCAGGTCCTCAGCCATGCCGCACGCAGTCAGAACACATCAGCCTGATGCTTGAAGCTCTGCCTCGGCATAGAGTTGCGTGCGCGCACAGATCAGGTCTTCCAGGTCCTCAGCCTGCCGCACGCAGTCAGAACACATCAGTGATGCTTGAAGCTCTGCCTCGCGCATTGACGTTTGCGTGCGCGCAAGAATCACGTCTTTCAGGTCCTCAGCCATGCCGCACAGCAGTCAGAACACATCAGCCTGATGCTTGAAGCTCTGCCTCGGGCATAGAGTGTGCGTGCGCGCACAGATCAGGTCTCAGGTCTTCAGCTATGCCGCACGCGGTCAAAACACATCACCCTGATGCTTGAAGCCTCTGCCTCGCGCATGGAGTCTGTGCGGGCGCGCACAGATCACGTCTTCAGGTCCTCAGCCCATTGCCGCACGCAGTCAGGAACACATCAGCCTGGATGCTTAAAGCGCTGCCTCGCGCATAAGAACTTTGCAGTGCGCGCAACAGATCACATCTTCAGGTCCTCAAGCCATGCCGCACGCAGGACAGAACACATCAGGCTCGATGCTTAAGCTCTGCCTCGGGCATAGGAAACTTGCCGTGCTGGTGTACAGATCAGGTCTTCAGTCCTCAGCCATGCCGCACGCACTCAGAACAGAACAATCAGCTTGATGCTTCAAGCACTGCCTGCGCCCGGAGTGTGCGTGCGCGCACAGAACAGGTTCCCAGGTCCTCAGCCATGCCGCACGCATCAGAACACATCAGCCTGATGCTTGAAGCTCTGCCTCGCGCATAGAGTTTGCGTGCGCGCACAGATCACGTCTTCAAGTCCTCAGCCATGCCGCACGCAATCAGAACACATCAGCCTGATGCTTGAAGCTCTGCCTCGGGCATAGAGTGTGCGTGCGCGCACAGATCAGGTCTTCAGGTCTTCAAAGCTATGCCGCACGCAGTCGAACACATCACCTCGATGCTTGAAGCTCTGCCTCGCGCATAGAGTTGTGCGTGCGCGCACAGATCACGTCTTCAGGTCCTCAGCCATGCCGCACGCAGTCAGAACACATCAGCCTGATGCTTGAAGCTCTGCCTCGGGCATAGAATGTGCGTGCGCGCACAGATCAGGTCTCCAGGTCTTCAGCCATGCCGCACGCAGTCAGAACACATCAGCCTGATGCTTGAAGCTCTGCCTCGCGCATAGAGTTTGCGTGCGCGCACAGATCACGTCTTCAGGTCCTCAGCCATGCCGCACGCAGTCAGAACACATCAGCCTGATGCTTAAAGCTCTGCCTCGCGCATAGAGTTTGCGTGCGCGCACAGATCACGTCTTCAGGTCCTCAGCCATGCCGCACGCAGTCAGAACACATCAGCCTGATGCTTAAAGCTCTGCCTCGGGCATAGAACTTGCGTGCGTGTACAGATCAGGTCTTCAGGTCCTCAGCCATGCCGCACGCAGTCAGAACAGAACAATCAGCTTCATGCTTAAGCTCTGCCTGCGCCCGGAGTGTTGCGCGCACAGACAGGTTTCCAGGTCCTCAGCCATGCCGCACGCAGTCAGAACACATCAGCCTGATGCTTGAAGCTCTGCCTCGCGCATAGAGTTTGCGTGCGCGCACAGATCAGGTCTTCAGGTCCTCAGCCATGCCGCACGCAGTCAGAACACATCAGCCTGATGCTTGAAGCTCTGCCTCGCGCATAGAGTTGCGTGCGCGCACAGATCAGGTCTTCAGGTCCTCAGCCATGCCGCACGCAGTCAGAAACACAGCCTGATGCTTAAGCTCTGCCTCGCGCATAGAGTTTGCGTGCGCGCACACATCACGTCTTCAGGTCCTCAGCCATGCCGCACGCAGTCAGAACACATCAGCCTGATGCTTGAAGCTCTGCCTCGCGCATAGAGTTTGCGTGCGCGCACAGATCACGTCTTCAGGTCCTCAGCCATGCCGCACGCAGTCAGAACACATCAGCCTGATGCTTGAAGCTCTGCCTCGCGCATAGACTTGCGTGCGCGCACAGATCAGGTCTTCAGGTCCTCAGCCATGCCGCACGCAGTCAGAACACATCAGCCTGATGCTTGAAGCTCTGCCTCGGCATAGAGTGTGCGTGCGCGCACAGATCAGGTCTCCAGGTCCTCAGCCATGCCGCACGCAGTCAGAACACATCAGCCTGATGCTTGAAGCTCTGCCTCGCGCATAGAGTTTGCGTGCGCGCACAGATCACGTCTTCAGGTCCTCAGCCATGCCGCACGCAGTCAGAACACATCAGCCTGATGCTTGAAGCTCTGCCTCGGGCATAGAACTTGCGTGCGTCACAGATCAGGTCTTCAGGTCCTCAGCCATGCCGCACGCACTCAGAACACAACAGCCTTCATGCTTCAAGCACAGCCGTGCGCCCGGAGTGTGCGTGCGCGCACAGAACAGGTTTCCAGTCCTCAGCCATGCCGCACGCAATCAGAACACATCAGCCTGATGCTTGAAGCTCTGCCTCGCGCATAGAGTTTGCGTGCGCGCACAGATCACGTCTTCAGGTCCTCAGCCATGCCGCACGCAGTCAGAACACATCAGCCTGATGCTTGAAGCTCTGCCTCGGGCATAGAGTGTGCGTGCGCGCACAGATCAGGTCTTCAGGTCCTCAGCCATGCCGCACGCACCCAGAACAAGCCAGCTTCATGCTCAAGCACAGCCTTGCGCCCGGCAGTGGCGTGCAGTGCACAGAAGCACGTCTTCAGGTCCTCAAGCCATGCCGCACGGCAATCAGAACAACGTCAGCCTGATGCTTGAAGCTCATGCCTCGGGCATTAGGAGTGTGGCATGTGCCGCCGCACAGATCAGGTCTCCAGGTCTTCAAGCTATGCCGCACGCAGTCGAAACACATCACCCTGATGCTATGGAACCTCTGCCTCGCGTATAGGAGTGCGTAGCGCGCACCAGAATCACGTCTTCAGCGTCCTCAAGCCATGGCCGCCACGCAGTCAAGAACATCAGCCTGATGCTTAAAGCGCAGTGCCTCGCGCATAGAGTTTGCGTGCGCGCGACACGATCACGGTCTTCAGGTCCTCAGGCCGATTGCCGCACGCAGTCAGAACACATCAGCCTGATGCTTCAAGTCTGCCTCGCGCATAGAGTTTGCGTGCGCGCACAATCAGTCTCAGGTCCTCAGCCATGCCGCACGCAGTCAGAACACATCAGCCTGATGCTTGAAGCTCTGCCTCGCGCATAGAATTGCGTGCGCGCACAGATCAGGTCTTCAGGTCCTCAGCCATGCCGCACGCAGTCAGAACACATCAGCCTGATGCTTGAAGCTCTGCCTCTCGCATAGAGTGTGCGTGCGCGCACAGATCAGGTCTCCAGGTCCTCAGCCATGCCGCACGCATCAGAACACATCAGCCTGATGCTTAAAGCTCTGCCTCGCGCATAGAGTTTGCGTGCGCGCACAGATCACGTCTTCAGGTCCTCAGCCATGCCGCACGCAGTCAGAACACATCAGCCTGATGCTTAAAGCTCTGCCTCGGGCATAGAACTTGCGTGCGCGTACAGATCAGGTCTTCAGGTCCTCAGCCATGCCGCACGCAGTCAGAACACATCAGCCTTGATGCTTCAAGCTCTGCCTCGCGCCGAGTGTGCGTGCGCGCACAGAACAGGTTTCCAGTCCTCAGCCATGCCGCACGCAGTCAGAACACATCAGCCTGATGCTTGAAGCTCTGCCTCGGCATAGAGTGTGCGTGCGCGCACAGATCACGTCTTCAGGTCCTCAGCCATGCCGCACGCAGTCAGAACAGCCAGCCTCATGCTTGAAGCTCTGCCTCGCGCATAGAGTGTGCGTGCGCGCACAGATCACGTCTTCAGGTCCTCAGCCATGCCGCACGCAGTCAGAACACATCAGCCTGATGCTTGAAGCTCTGCCTCGGGCATAGAGTGTGCGTGCGCGCACAGATCAGGTCTCCAGGTCTTCAGCTATGCCGCACGCAGTCGAAACACATCACCCTGATGCTTGAACCTCTGCCTCGCGCATAGAGTTTGCGTGCGCGCACAGATCACGTCTTCAGGTCCTCAGCCATGCCGCACGCAGTCAGAACACATCAGCCTGATGCTTAAAGCTCTGCCTCGCGCATAGAGTTTGCGTGCGCGCACAGATCACGTCTTCAGGTCCTCAGCCATGCCGCACGCAGTCAGAACACATCAGCCTGATGCTTAAAGCTCTGCCTCGGGCATAGAACTTGCATGCGTGTACAGATCAGGTCTTTAGGTCCTCAGCCATGCCGCACGCACTCAGAACAGAACAAGGGCAGTTCGATGCTTCAAAGCAACAGCCGTGCCGTCCCGGAGTGTGCATGCACGCACGGAACAGGTTTTCCAGTCCTCAGCCATGCCGCACGCAATCAGAACACGTCAGCCTGATGCTTGAAGCTCTGCCTTGCGCACAGAGTTTGCGTGCGCGCACAGATCAGGTCTTCAGGTCTTCAGCTATGCCGCACGCGGTCAAAACACATTACGCTGATGCGTGAACCTCTGCCTCGCGCATAGAGTTTGCGTGCGCGCACAGATCACGTCTTCAGGTCCTCAGCCATGCCGCACGCAGTCAGAACACACGAGCCTGATGCTTAAAGCTCTGCCTCGCGCATAGAGTTTGCGTGCGCGCACACATCACGTCTTCAGGTCCTCAGCCATGCCGCACGCAGTCAGAACACATCAGCCTGATGCTTCAAGGTCTGCCTCGCGCATAGAGTTTGCGTGCGCGCACACATCACGTCTTCAGGTCCTCAGCCATGCCGCACGCAGTCAGAACACATCAGCCTGATGCTTGAAGCTCTGCCTCGAGCATAGAACTTGCGTGCGTGTACAGATCAGGTCTTTAGGTCCTCAGCCATGCCGCACGCACTCAGAACACATCAGCCTGATGCTTGAAGCTCTGCCTCTGGCATAGAATGTGCGTGTGCGCACAGATCAGGTCTCCAGGTCCTCAGCCATGCCGCACGCACTCAGAACACATCAGCCTAATGCTTAAAGCTCTGCCTCGCGCATTGAGTTTGTGTGCGTGCACAGAATCACGTCTTTCAGTCCTTCAGCCATGCGCACGCAGTCAGAACACACGAGCCTGATGCTTGAAGCTCTGCCTCGCGCATAGAGTTTGCGTGCGCGCACACATCAGGTCTTCAGGTCCTCAGCCATGCCGCACGCAGTCAGAACACAGTTCAGCCTGATGCTGTCTAAGGTCCTGCCTCGCGCATAGAGTTTTGCGTGCGCGCACACATCACGTCTTCAGGTCCTCAGCCATGCCGCACGCAGTCAGGAACACATCAGCCTGATGCTTGAAGCTCTGCCTGCGAGGCCATAGAACTTGCGTGCGTTGTACAGATGCAGGTCTTTAGGTCCTCAGCCCATGCCTGCACGCACTCAGAACACATCAGACCTGATGCTTTGAAGCTCTGCCTCTGGCATAGAAATGTGCGTGTGCGCACAGATCAGGTCTCCAGGTTCTCAGCCATTGCCGCAGCGGCACCTCAGAAACCACATTCAGCCTGATGCCTTAAAGCTCTGCCATCGCGCATTGAGTTTGTGTGCGTGCCACAGATCACGTCTTCAGGTCCTCAGCCCATGCCGCACGCAGTCAGAACACACGAGCACTGAGTGCTTAAAGCTCTGCTCGGCGCATAGAGTTTGGCGTGCGCGCACACATCACGTCTTCAGGTCCTCAGCCATGCCCGCACGGCAATCAGAACACATCAGCCTGATGCTTAAAGCTCTGCCTCGCGCATAGAGTTTGCGTGCGCGCACACATCACGTCTTCAGGTCCTCAGCCATGCCGCACGCAGTCAGAACACATCAGCCTGATGCTTGAAGCTCTGCCTCGAGCATAGAGCTTGCGTGCGTGCACAGATCAGGTCTTCAGGTCCTCAGCCATGCCGCACGCAGTCAGAACACATCAGCCTGATGCTTGAAGCTCTGCCTCGGCATAGAATGTGCGTGCGCGCACAGATCAGGTCTCCAGGTCCTCAGCCATGCCGCACGCAGTCAGAACACATCAGCCTGATGCTTAAACCTCTGCCTCGCGCATAGAGTTTGTGTGCGCGCACAGATCACGTCTTCAGGTCCTCAGCCATGCCGCACGCAGTCAGAACACATCAGCCTGATGCTTAAAGCTCTGCCTCGGGCATAGAACTTGCGTGCGTGTACAGATCAGGTCTTTAGGTCCTCAGCCATGCCGCACGCACTCAGAACAGAACAAGGCAGCTTCATGCTTCAAGCACAGCCGTGCGCCCGGAGTGTGCATGCACGCACGGAACAGGTTTCCCAGTCCTCAGCCATGCCGCACGCAATCAGAACACGTCAGCCTGATGCTTGAAGCTCTGCCTCGAGCATAGAACTTGCGTGCGTGTACAGATCAGGTCTTTAGGTCCTCAGCCATGCCGCACGCACTCAGAACACATCAGCCTGATGCTTGAAGCTCTGCCTCTGGCATAGAATGTGCGTGCGCGCACAGATCAGGTCTCCAGGTCTTCAGCTATGCCGCACGCAGTCGAAACACATCACCCTGATGCTTGAACCTCTGCCTCGCGTATAGAGTTTGCGTGCGCGCACAGATCACGTCTTCAGGTCCTCAGCCATGCCGCACGCAGTCAGAACACATCAGCCTGATGCTTAAAGCGCTGCCTCGCGCATAGAGTTTGCGTGCGCGCACAAATCACGTCTGCACGTCCTCAGCCATGCCGCACGCAGTCAGAACACATCAGCCTGATGCTTAAAGCTCTGCCTCGGGCATAGAACTTGCGTGCGTGTACAGATCAGGTCTTTAGGTCCTCAGCCATGCCGCACGCACTCAGAACAGAACAAGGCAGCTTCATGCTTCAAGCACAGCCGTGCGCCCGGAGTGTGCATGCACGCACGGAACAGGTTTCCCAGTCCTCAGCCATGCCGCACGCAATCAGAACACGTCAGCCTGATGCTTGAAGCTCTGCCTTGCGCACAGAGTTTGCGTGCGCGCACAGATCAGGTCTTCAGGTCTTCAGCTATGCCGCACGCGGTCAAAACACATTACGCTGATGCGTGAACCTCTGCCTCGCGCATAGAGTTTGCGTGCGCGCACAGATCACGTCTTCAGGTCCTCAGCCATGCCGCACGCAGTCAGAACACACGAGCCTGATGCTTAAAGCTCTGCCTCGCGCATAGAGTTTGCGTGCGCGCACACATCACGTCTTCAGGTCCTCAGCCATGCCGCACGCAGTCAGAACACATCAGCCTGATGCTTCAAGCTCTGCCTCGCGCATAGAGTTTGCGTGCGCGCACACATCACGTCTTCAGGTCCTCAGCCATGCCGCACGCAGTCAGAACACATCAGCCTGATGCTTGAAGCTCTGCCTCGAGCATAGAACTTGCGTGCGTGTACAGATCAGGTCTTTAGGTCCTCAGCCATGCCGCACGCACTCAGAACACATCAGCCTGATGCTTGAAGCTCTGCCTCGGGCATAGAATGTGCGTGCGCGCACAGATCAGGTCTCCAGGTCCTCAGCCATGCCGCACGCACTCAGAACACATCAGCCTGATGCTTAAAGCTCTGCCTCGCGCATAGAGTTTGCGTGCGCGCACAGATCACGTCTTCAGGTCCTCAGCCATGCCGCACGCAGTCAGAACACATCAGCCTGATGCTTGAAGCTCTGCCTCGCGCATAGAGTTTGCGTGCGCGCACAGATCAGGTCTCAGGTCCTCAGCCATGCCGCACGCAGTCAGAACACATCAGCCTGATGCTTAAGCTCTGCCTCGGCATAGAGTTTGCGTGCGCGCACAGATCAGGTCTTCAGGTCCTCAGCCATGCCGCACGCAGTCAGAACAGAACAATCAGCCTGATGCTTCAAGCTCTGCCTCGCGCCGGAGTGTGCGTGCGCGCACAGAACAGGTTTCTCCAGGTCCTCAGCCATGCCGCACGCATCAGAACACATCAGCCTGATGCTTGAAGCTCTGCCTCGCGCATAGAGTTTGCGTGCGCGCACAGATCACGTCTTCAGGTCCTCAGCCATGCCGCACGCATCAGAACACATCAGCCTGATGCTTGAAGCTCTGCCTCGCGCATAGAGTGTGCGTGCGCGCACAGATCAGGTCTTCAGGTCCTCAGCCATGCCGCACGCAGTCAGAACACATCAGCCTGATGCTTGAAGCTCTGCCTCGCGCATAGAGTGTGCGTGCGCGCACAGATCACGTCTTCAGGTCCTCAGCCATGCCGCACGCAGTCAGAACACATCCCCTGATGCTTGAAGCTCTGCCTCGGGCATAGAGTTTGCGTGCGCGCACAGATCAGGTCTCCAGGTCTTCAGCCATGCCGCACGCAGTCAGAAACACATCACCCTGATGCTTGAAGCTCTGCCTCGCGCATAGAGTTTGCGTGCGCGCACAGATCACGTCTTCAGGTCCTCAGCCATGCCGCACGCAGTCAGAACACATCAGCCTGATGCTTAAAGCTCTGCCTCGCGCATAGAGTTTGCGTGCGCGCACAGATCACGTCTTCAGGTCCTCAGCCATGCCGCACGCAGTCAGAACACATCAGCCTGATGCTTGCTCTGCCTCGGCATAGAGTTTGCGTGCGCGCACAGATCAGGTCTTCAGGTCCTCAGCCATGCCGCACGCACTCAGAACACAACCAGCTTCATGCTTCGCACCAGCCGGCGCCGGAGTGTGCGTGCGCGCACAGAACAGGTCTCCAGGTCCTCAGCCATGCCGCACGCAGTCAGAACACATCAGCCTGATGCTTGAAGCTCTGCCTCGCGCATAGAGTTTGCGTGCGCGCACAGATCAGGTCTTCAGGTCTCAGCCATGCCGCACGCAGTCAGAACACATCAGCCTGATGCTTGAAGCTCTGCCTCGCGCATAGAGTTTGCGTGCGCGCACAGATCACGTCTTCAGGTCCTCAGCCATGCCGCACGCAGTCAGAACACATCAGCCTGATGCTTAAAGCTCTGCCTCGCGCATAGAGTTTGCGTGCGCGCACAGATCACGTCTTCAGGTCCTCAGCCATGCCGCACGCAGTCAGAACACATCAGCCTGATGCTTGAAGCTCTGCCTCGCGCATAGAGTTTGCGTGCGCGCACAGATCACGTCTTCAGGTCCTCAGCCATGCCGCACGCAGTCAGAACACATCAGCCTGATGCTTGAAGCTCTGCCTCGCGCATAGAATTGCGTGCGCGCACAGATCAGGTCTTCAGGTCCTCAGCCATGCCGCACGCAGTCAGAACACATCAGCCTGATGCTTGAAGCTCTGCCTCGGCATAGAGTGCGTGCGCACAGATCAGGTCTTCAGGTCCTCAGCCATGCCGCACGCAGTCAGAACACATCAGCCTGATGCTTAAAGCTCTGCCTCGCGCATAGAGTTTGCGTGCGCGCACAGATCACGTCTTCAGGTCCTCAGCCATGCCGCACGCAGTCAGAACACATCAGCCTGATGCTTGAAGCTCTGCCTCGCGCATAGAGTTTGCGTGCGCGCACAGATCACGTCTTCAGGTCCTCAGCCATGCCGCACGCAGTCAGAACACATCAGCCTGATGCTTGAAGCTCTGCCTCGCGCATAGAGTGCGTGCGCGCACACATCACGTCTTCAGGTCCTCAGCCATGCCGCACGCAGTCAGAACACATCAGCCTGATGCTTGAAGCTCTGCCTCGCGCATAGAATTGCGTGCGCGCACAGATCAGGTCTTCAGGTCCTCAGCCATGCCGCACGCAGTCAGAACACATCAGCCTGATGCTTGAAGCTCTGCCTCGGCATAGAGTGTGCGTGCGCGCACAGATCAGGTCTTCAGGTCCTCAGCCATGCCGCACGCAGTCAGAACACATCAGCCTGATGCTTAAAGCTCTGCCTCGCGCATAGAGTTTGCGTGCGCGCACAGATCACGTCTTCAGGTCCTCAGCCATGCCGCACGCAGTCAGAACACATCAGCCTGATGCTTGAAGCTCTGCCTCGCGCATAGAGTTTGCGTGCGCGCACAGATCACGTCTTCAGGTCCTCAGCCATGCCGCACGCAGTCAGAACACATCAGCCTGATGCTTGCTCTGCCTCGCGCATAGAGTTTGCGTGCGCGCACATCACGTCTTCAGGTCCTCAGCCATGCCGCACGCAGTCAGAACACATCAGCCTGATGCTTGAAGCTCTGCCTCGCGCATAGAAGTTGCGTGCGCGCACAGATCAGGTCTTCAGGTCCTCAGCCATGCCGCACGCAGTCAGAACACATCAGCCTGATGCTTGAAGCTCTGCCTCGGGCATAGATGTGCGTGCGCGCACAGATCAGGTCTTCAGGTCCTCAGCCATGCCGCACGCAGTCAGAACACATCAGCCTGATGCTTAAAGCTCTGCCTCGCGCATAGAGTTTGCGTGCGCGCACAGATCACGTCTTCAGGTCCTCAGCCATGCCGCACGCAGTCAGAACACATCAGCCTGATGCTTAAAGCTCTGCCTCGGGCATAGAACTTGCGTGCGCGCACAGATCAGGTCTTCAGGTCCTCAGCCATGCCGCACGCAGTCAGAACACATCAGCCTGATGCTTCAAGCTCTGCCTGCGCGCCGGAGTGTGCGTGCGCGCACAGATCAGGTTTCCAGTCCTCAGCCATGCCGCACGCAGTCAGAAACACATCAGCCTGATGCTTGAAGCTCTGCCTCGCGCATAGAGTTTGCGTGCGCGCACAGATCACGTCTTCAGGTCCTCAGCCATGCCGCACGCAGTCAGAACACATCAGCCTGATGCTTGAAGCTCTGCCTCGGCATAGAGTGTGCGTGCGCGCACAGATCAGGTCTCCAGGTCTTCAGCCATGCCGCACGCAGTCAGAACACATCAGCCTGATGCTTGAAGCTCTGCCTCGCGGATAGAGTTTGCGTGCGCGCAGATCACGTCTTCAGGTCCTCAGCCATGCCGCACGCAGTCAGAACACATCAGCCTGATGCTTGAAGCTCTGCCTCGCGCATAGAGTTTGCGTGCGCGCACAGATCACGTCTTCAGGTCCTCAGCCATGCCGCACGCAGTCAGAACACATCAGCCTGATGCTTAAAGCTCTGCCTCGGGCATAGAAGTTGCGTGCGCGCACAGATCAGGTCTTCAGGTCCTCAGCCATGCCGCACGCAGTCAGAACACATCAGCGCTTCATGCTTCAAGACAGCCTGCGCCCGGAGTGTGCGTGCGCGCACAGAACAGGTTTCCAGGTCCTCAGCCATGCCGCACGCAGTCAGAACACATCAGCCTGATGCTTGAAGCTCTGCCTCGCGCATAGTTTGTGTGCGCGCACAGATCAGGTCTTCAGGTCCTCAGCCATGCCGCACGCAGTCAGAACACATCAGCCTGATGCTTGAAGCTCTGCCTCGCGCATAGAGTNAGCTCTGCCTCGCGCATAGAGTTTTGCGTGCGCGCACAGATCAGGTCTCAGGTCCTTCAGCCATGCCGCACGCAGTCAGAACACATCAGCCTGATGCTTAAAGCTCTGCCTGCGCATAGAGTTTGCGTGCGCGCACAGATCAGGTCTTCAGGTCCTCAGCCATGCCGCACGCAGTCAGACATCAGCTGATGCTTGAAGCTCTGCCTCGGGCATAGAGTGTGGCGTGCGCGCACAGATCAGGTCTCAGGTCCTCAGCCATGCCGCACGCAGTCAGAACACATCAGCCTGATGCTTGAAGCTCTGCCTCGCGCATAGAGTTTGCGTGCGCGCACAGATCACGTCTTCAGGTCTCAGCCATGCCGCACGCAGTCAGAACACATCAGCCTGATGCTTGAAGCTCTGCCTCGGGCATAGAACTTGCGTGCGCGCACAGATCAGGTCTTCAGGTCTTCAGCCATGCCGCACGCAGTCAAGACACATCAGCCTGATGCTTGAACTCTGCCTCGCCTCGCGCATAGAGTGTGCGTGCGCGCACAGATCAGGTCTCCAGGTCTTCAGCCATGCCGCACGCAGTCAGAACACATCAGCCTGATGCTTGAAGCTCTGCCTCGGGCATAGAGTGGTGCGTGCGCGCACAGATCAGGTCACCAGGTCTTTCAGCTATTGCCGCACGCAGTCGACACACATCACCCTGAATGCTTGAAACCTCTGGCCTCTGCCTCCGCGATAGAGCTGTGCAGTCGCGCGGCACAGATCAGGGTCTTCCAGGTCTTTCAGCTATGCCGCACGCAGTCAGAACACATCAGCCTGATGCTTGAAGCTCTGCCTCGGGCATAGAGTGTGCGTGCGCGCACAGATCAGGTCTCCAGGTCTCAGCTATGCCGCACGCAGTCAGAACACATCAGCCTGATGCTTGAAGCTCTGCCTCGGGCATAGAGTGTGCGTGCGCGCACAGATCAGGTCTCCAGGTCTTCAGCTATGCCGCACGCAGTCAAACACATCAGCCTGATGCTTGAAGCTCTGCCTTCGGCGCATAGAGTGTGCGTGCGCGCACAGATCAGGTCTCCAGGTCCTTCAGCCTATGCCGCACGCAGTCAGAACACATCAGCCTGATGCTTGAAGCTCTGCCTCGGGCATAGATGTGCGTGCGCGCACAGATCAGGTCTTCCAGGTCTTCAGCTATGCCGCACGCGGTCAAACACATCAGCCTGATGCTTGAAGCTCTGCCTCGGGCATAGAGTTTGCGTGCGCGCACAGATCAGGTCTCCAGGTCTTCAGCTATGCCGCACGCAGTCAGAACACATCAGCCTGATGCTTGAAGCTCTGCCTCGGGCATAGAGTGTGCGTGCGCGCACAGATCAGGTCTCCAGGTCTTCAGCTATGCCGCACGCGGTCAAAACACATCAGCCTGATGCGTGAAGCTCTGCCTCGCGCATGGAGTTTGCGTGCGCGCACTGATCACGTCTTCAGGTCCTCAGCCATGCCGCACGCAATCACAACACGTCAGCCTGATGCTTGAAGCTCTGCCTCGCGCATAGAGTTTGCGTGCGCGCACAGATCAGGTCTCCAGGTCCTCAGCCATGCCGCACGCACTCAGAACACATCAGCCTGATGCTTAAAGCTCTGCCTCGCGCATTGAGTTTGCGTGCGTGCAAAGATCACGTCTTCAGGTCCTCAGCCATGCCGCACACAGTCAGAACACATCAGCCTGATGCTTGAAGCTCTGCCTCGGGCATAGAATGTGCGTGCGCGCACAGATCAGGTCTTCAGGTCCTCAGCCATGCCGAACGCAGTCAGAAACAACCAGCCTGATGCTTAAAGGCTCTGCCTCGCGCATAGATTTGCGTGCGCGCACACATCAGGTCTTCAGGTTCCTCAGCCATGCCGCACGCAGTCAGAACACATCAGCCTGATGCTTGAAGCTCTGCCTCGGGCATAGAGTGTGCGTGCGCGCACAGATCAGGTCTCCAGGTCTTCAGCTATGCCGCACGCGGTCAAAACACATCAGCCTGATGCTTGAAGCTCTGCCTCGGGCATAGAGTGTGCGTGCGCGCACAGATCAGGTCTCCAGGTCTTCAGCTATGCCGCACGCAGTCAGAACACATCAGCCTGATGCTTGAAGCTCTGCCTCGGGCATAGAGTGTGCGTGCGCGCACAGATCAGGTCTCAGGTCTTCAGCTATGCCGCACGCGGTCAGAACACATCAGCCTGATGCTTGAAAGCTCTGCCTCGGGCATAGAGTGTGCGTGCGCGCACAGATCAGGTCTCCAGGTCTTCAGCTATGCCGCACGCAGTCAGAACACATCAGCCTGATGCTTGAAGCTCTGCCTCGGGCATAGAGTTTGCGTGCGCGCACAGATCAGGTCTCCAGGTCTTCAGCTATGCCGCACGCAGTCAGAACACATCAGCCTGATGCTTGAAGCTCTGCCTCGGGCATAGAGTGTGCGTGCGCGCACAGATCAGGTCTCCAGGTCTTCAGCTATGCCGCACGCGGTCAAAACACATCAGCCTGATGCTTGAAGCTCTGCCTCGGGCATAGAGTGTGCGTGCGCGCACAGATCAGGTCTCCAGGTCTTCAGCTATGCCGCACGCAGTCAGAACACATCAAGCCTGATGCTTGAAGCTCTGCCTCGGGCATAGAGTGTGCGTGCGCGCACAGATCAGGTCTCCAGGTCTTCAGCTATGCCGCACGCGGTCAAAACACATCAGCCTGATGCTTGAAGCTCTGCCTCGGGCATAGAGTGTGCGTGCGCGCACAGATCAGGTCTCCAGGTCTTCAGCTATGCCGCACGCGGTCAAAACACATCAGCCTGATGCTTGAAGCTCTGCCTCGGGCATAGAGTGTGCGTGCGCGCACAGATCAGGTCTCCAGGTCTTCAGCTATGCCGCACGCAGTCAGAACACATCAGCCTGATGCTTAAAGCTCTGCCTCGGGCATAGAGTGTGCGTGCGCGCACAGATCAGGTCTCCAGGTCTTCAGCTATGCCGCACGCGGTCAAAACACATCAGCCTGATGCGTGAAGCTCTGCCTCGCGCATGGAGTTTGCGTGCGCGCACTGATCACGTCTTCAGGTCCTCAGCCATGCCGCACGCAATCACAACACGTCAGCCTGATGCTTGAAGCTCTGCCTCGCGCATAGAGTTTGCGTGCGCGCACAGATCAGGTCTCCAGGTCCTCAGCCATGCCGCACGCACTCAGAACACATCAGCCTGATGCTTAAAGCTCTGCCTCGCGCATTGAGTTTGCGTGCGTGCAAAGATCACGTCTTCAGGTCCTCAGCCATGCCGCACACAGTCAGAACACATCAGCCTGATGCTTGAAGCTCTGCCTCGGGCATAGAATGTGCGTGCGCGCACAGATCAGGTCTTCAGGTCCTCAGCCATGCCGCACGCACCCCGAACAAGCCAGCTTCATGCTTCAAGCACAGCCTTGCGCCCGGAGTGTGCGTGCGTGCACAGAACACGTCTCCAGGTCCTCAGCCATGCCGCACGCAGTCAGAACACATCAGCCTGATGCTTGAAGCTCTGCCTCGGGCATAGAGTGTGCGTGCGCGCACAGATCAGGTCTCCAGGTCTTCAGCTATGCCGCACGCGGTCAAAACACATCAGCCTGATGCTTGAAGCTCTGCCTCGGGCATAGAGTGTGCGTGCGCGCACAGATCAGGTCTCCAGGTCTTCAGCTATGCCGCACGCGGTCAAAACACATCAGCCTGATGCTTGAAGCTCTGCCTCGGGCATAGAGTGTGCGTGCGCGCACAGATCAGGTCTCCAGGTCTTCAGCTATGCCGCACGCAGTCAGAACACATCAGCCTGATGCTTGAAGCTCTGCCTCGGGCATAGAGTGTGCGTGCGCGCACAGATCAGGTCTCCAGGTCTTCAGCTATGCCGCACGCGGTCAAAACACATCAGCCTGATGCTTGAAGCTCTGCCTCGGGCATAGAGTGTGCGTGCGCGCACAGATCAGGTCTCCAGGTCTTCAGCTATGCCGCACGCGGTCAAACACATCAGCCTGATGCTTGAAGCTCTGCCTCGGGCATAGAGTGTGCGTGCGCGCACAGATCAGGTCTCCAGGTCTTCAGCTATGCCGCACGCGGTCAAAACACATCAGCCTGATGCTTGAAGCTCTGCCTCGGGCATAGAGTGTGCGTGCGCGCACAGATCAGGTCTCCAGGTCTTCAGCTATGCCGCACGCAGTCAGAACACATCAGCCTGATGCTTGAAGCTCTGCCTCGGGCATAGAGTGTGCGTGCGCGCACAGATCAGGTCTCCAGGTCTTCAGCTATGCCGCACGCGGTCAGAACACATCAGCCTGATGCTTGAAGCTCTGCCTCGCGCATAGAGTTTGCGTGCGCGCACAGATCAGGTCTCAGGTCTTCAGCCATGCCGCACGCAGTCAAACACATCAGCCTGATGCTTGAAGCTCTGCCTCGGCATAGAGTTGCGTGCGCGCACAGATCAGGTCTCCAGGTCTCAGCTATGCCGCACGCAGTCAGAACACATCAGCCTGATGCTTGAAGCTCTGCCTCGGGCATAGAGTTGCGTGCGCGCACAGATCAGGTCTCCAGGTCTTCAGCTATGCCGCACGCAGTCAAAACACATCAGCCTGATGCTTGAAGCTCTGCCTCGGGCATAGAGTGTGCGTGCGCGCACAGATCAGGTCTCCAGGTCTTCAGCTATGCCGCACGCAGTCAGAACACATCAGCCTGATGCTTGAAGCTCTGCCTCGGGCATAGAGTTTGCGTGCGCGCACAGATCACGTCTTCAGGTCCTCAGCCATGCCGCACGCAGTCAGAACACATCAGCCTGATGCTTGAAGCTCTGCCTCGGGCATAGAAGTGTGCGTGCGCGCACAGATCAGGTCTCCAGGTCTTCAGCTATGCCGCACGCAGTCAAGAACACATCAGCCTGATGCTTGAACGCTCTGCCTCGGCATAGAGTGTGCGTGCGCGCACAGATCAGGTCTCCAGGTCTTCAGCTATGCCGCACGCAGTCAGAAACACATCAGCCCTGATGCTTGAAGCTCTGCCTCGGGCATAGAGTGTGCGTGCGCGCACAGATCAGGTCTCCAGGTCTTCAGCTATGCCGCACGCAGTCAGAACACATCAGCCCTGATGCTTGAAGCTCTGCCTCGGGCATAGAGTGTGCGTGCGCGCACAGATCAGGTCTCCAGGTCTTCAGCTATGCCGCACGCAGTCAGAACACATCAGCCTGATGCTTGAAGCTCTGCCTCGGGCATAGAGTGTGCGTGCGCGCACAGATCAGGTCTCCAGGTCTTCAGCTATGCCGCACGCAGTCAGAACACATCAGCCTGATGCTTGAAGCTCTGCCTCGGGCATAGAGTGTGCGTGCGCGCACAGATCAGGTCTCCAGGTCTTCAGCTATGCCGCACGCGGTCAAAACACATCAGCCTGATGCTTGAAGCTCTGCCTCGGGCATAGAGTGTGCGTGCGCGCACAGATCAGGTCTCCAGGTCTTCAGCTATGCCGCACGCGGTCAAAACACATCAGCCTGATGCTTGAAGCTCTGCCTCGGGCATAGAGTGTGCGTGCGCGCACAGATCAGGTCTCCAGGTCTTCAGCTATGCCGCACGCGGTCAAAACACATCAGCCTGATGCTTGAAGCTCTGCCTCGGGCATAGAGTGTGCGTGCGCGCACAGATCAGGTCTCCAGGTCTTCAGCTATGCCGCACGCAGTCAGAACACATCAGCCTGATGCTTGAAGCTCTGCCTCGGGCATAGAGTGTGCGTGCGCGCACAGATCAGGTCTCCAGGTCTTCAGCTATGCCGCACGCGGTCAAAACACATCAGCCTGATGCTTGAAGCTCTGCCTCGGGCATAGAGTTTGCGTGCGCGCACAGATCAGGTCTCCAGGTCTTCAGCTATGCCGCACGCAGTCAAAACACATCAGCCTGATGCTTGAAGCTCTGCCTCGGGCATAGAGTTTGCGTGCGCGCACAGATCAGGTCTCCAGGTCCTCAGCCATGCCGCACGCACTCAGAACACATCAGCCTGATGCTTAAAGCTCTGCCTCGCGCATTGAGTTTACGTGCGTGCAAAGATCACGTCTTCAGGTCCTCAGCCATGCCGCACACAGTCAGAACACATCAGCCTGATGCTTGAAGCTCTGCCTCGGGCATAGAGTGTGCGTGCGCGCACAGATCAGGTCTCCAGGTCCTCAGCCATGCCGAACGCAGTCAGAACACATCAGCCTGATGCTTAAAGCTCTGCCTCGCGCATAGATTTTGCGTGCGCGCACACATCACGTCTTCAGGTCCTCAGCCATGCCGCACGCAGTCAGAACACATCAGCCTGATGCTTAAAGCTCTGCCTCGGGCATAGAACTTGCGTGCGTGTACAGATCAGGTCTTCAGGTCTTCAGGTATGCCGCACGCAGTCAAGACACATCACCTGATGCTTGAACCTCTGCCTCTGCCTCGCGCATAGAGTGTGCGTGCGCGCACAGATCAGGTCTCCAGGTCTTCAGCTATGCCGCACGCAGTCAGAACACATCAGCCTGATGCTTGAAGCTCTGCCTCGGGCATAGAGTGTGCGTGCGCGCACAGATCAGGTCTCCAGGTCTTCAGCTATGCCGCACGCGGTCAAAACACATCAGCCTGATGCTTGAAGCTCTGCCTCGGGCATAGAGTGTGCGTGCGCGCACAGATCAGGTCTCCAGGTCTTCAGCTATGCCGCACGCGGTCAAAACACATCAGCCTGATGCTTGAAGCTCTGCCTCGGGCATAGAGTGTGCGTGCGCGCACAGATCAGGTCTCCAGGTCTTCAGCTATGCCGCACGCAGTCAGAACACATCAGCCTGATGCTTGAAGCTCTGCCTCGGGCATAGAGTGTGCGTGCGCGCACAGATCAGGTCTCCAGGTCTTCAGCTATGCCGCACGCAGTCAGAACACATCAGCCTGATGCTTGAAGCTCTGCCTCGGGCATAGAGTGTGCGTGCGCGCACAGATCAGGTCTCCAGGTCTTCAGCTATGCCGCACGCGGTCAGAACACATCAGCCTGATGCTTGAAGCTCTGCCTCGGGCATAGAGTGTGCGTGCGCGCACAGATCAGGTCTCCAGGTCTTCAGCTATGCCGCACGCGGTCAAAACACATCAGCCTGATGCTTGAAGCTCTGCCTCGCGCATAGAGTTTGCGTGCGCGCACAGATCAGGTCTTCCAGGTCCTCAGCCATGCCGCACGCAGTCAGAACACATCAGCCTGATGCTTGAAGCTCTGCCTCGGGCATAGAGTGTGCGTGCGCGCACAGATCAGGTCTCCAGGTCCTCAGCCATGCCGCACGCAGTCAGAACACATCAGCCTGATGCTTAAAGCTCTGCCTCGCGCATAGAGTTTGCGTGCGCGCACAGATCACGTCTTCCAGGTCTTCAGCCATGCCGCACGCAGTCAGAACACATCAGCCTGATGCTTGAAGCTCTGCCTCGGGCATAGAATGTGCGTGCGCGCACAGATCAGGTCTCCAGGTCTTCAGCTATGCCGCACGCAGTCAGAACACATCACCCTGATGCTTGAACCTCTGCCTCTGCCTCGCGCATAGAGTGTGCGTGCGCGCACAGATCAGGTCTCCAGGTCTTCAGCTATGCCGCACGCAGTCAGAACACATCAGCCTGATGCTTGAAGCTCTGCCTCGGGCATAGAGTGTGCGTGCGCGCACAGATCAGGTCTCCAGGTCTTCAGCTATGCCGCACGCAGTCAAACACATCAGCCTGATGCTTGAAGCTCTGCCTCGGGCATAGAGTGTGCGTGCGCGCACAGATCAGGTCTCCAGGTCTTCAGCTATGCCGCACGCAGTCAGAACACATCAGCCTGATGCTTGAAGCTCTGCCTCGGGCATAGAGTGTGCGTGCGCGCACAGATCAGGTCTCCAGGTCTTCAGCTATGCCGCACGCAGTCAGAACACATCAGCCTGATGCTTGAAGCTCTGCCTCGGGCATAGAGTGTGCGTGCGCGCACAGATCAGGTCTCCAGGTCTTCAGCTATGCCGCACGCAGTCAGAACACATCAGCCTGATGCTTGAAGCTCTGCCTCGGGCATAGAGTGTGCGTGCGCGCACAGATCAGGTCTCCAGGTCTTCAGCTATGCCGCACGCGGTCAAAACACATCAGCCTGATGCTTGAAGCTCTGCCTCGGGCATAGAGTGTGCGTGCGCGCACAGATCAGGTCTCCAGGTCTTCAGCTATGCCGCACGCGGTCAAAACACATCAGCCTGATGCTTGAAGCTCTGCCTCGGGCATAGAGTGTGCGTGCGCGCACAGATCAGGTCTCCAGGTCTTCAGCTATGCCGCACGCAGTCAGAACACATCAGCCTGATGCTTGAAGCTCTGCCTCGGGCATAGAGTGTGCGTGCGCGCACAGATCAGGTCTCCAGGTCTTCAGCTATGCCGCACGCGGTCAAAACACATCAGCCTGATGCTTGAAGCTCTGCCTCGGGCATAGAGTTTGCGTGCGCGCACAGATCAGGTCTCCAGGTCTTCAGCTATGCCGCACGCAGTCAGAACACATCAGCCTGATGCTTGAAGCTCTGCCTCGGGCATAGAGTGTGCGTGCGCGCACAGATCAGGTCTCCAGGTCTTCAGCTATGCCGCACGCAGTCGACACACATCACCCTGATGCTTGAAGCTCTGCCTCGCGCATAGAGTGTGCGTGCGCGCACAGATCAGGTCTCCAGGTCTTCAGCTATGCCGCACGCGGTCAAAACACATCAGCCTGATGCTTGAAGCTCTGCCTCGGGCATAGAGTGTGCGTGCGCGCACAGATCAGGTCTCCAGGTCTTCAGCTATGCCGCACGCGGTCAAAACACATCAGCCTGATGCTTGAAGCTCTGCCTCGGGCATAGAGTTTGCGTGCGCGCACAGATCAGGTCTCCAGGTCTTCAGCTATGCCGCACGCAGTCAGAACACATCAGCCTGATGCTTGAAGCTCTGCCTCGGGCATAGAGTGTGCGTGCGCGCACAGATCAGGTCTCCAGGTCTTCAGCTATGCCGCACGCAGTCAAGACACATCACCCTGATGCTTGAACCTCTGCCTCGCGCATAGAGTTTGCGTGCGCGCACAGATCAGGTCTTCAGGTCCTCAGCCATGCCGCACGCAGTCAGAACACATCAGCCTGATGCTTGAAGCTCTGCCTCGGGCATAGAGTGTGCGTGCGCGCACAGATCAGGTCTCCAGGTCTTCAGCTATGCCGCACGCGGTCAAAACACATCAGCCTGATGCTTGAAGCTCTGCCTCGGGCATAGAGTGTGCGTGCGCGCACAGATCAGGTCTCCAGGTCTTCAGCTATGCCGCACGCAGTCAGAACACATCAGCCTGATGCTTGAAGCTCTGCCTCGGGCATAGAGTGTGCGTGCGCGCACAGATCAGGTCTCCAGGTCTTCAGCTATGCCGCACGCGGTCAAAACACATCAGCCTGATGCTTGAAGCTCTGCCTCGGGCATAGAGTTGCGTGCGCGCACAGATCAGGTCTCCAGGTCTTCAGCTATGCCGCACGCAGTCAGAACACATCAGCCTGATGCTTGAAGCTCTGCCTCGGGCATAGAGTGTGCGTGCGCGCACAGATCAGGTCTCCAGGTCTTCAGCTATGCCGCACGCGGTCAAAACACATCAGCCTGATGCGTGAAGCTCTGCCTCGCGCATGGAGTTTGCGTGCGCGCACTGATCACGTCTTCAGGTCCTCAGCCATGCCGCACGCAATCACAACACGTCAGCCTGATGCTTGAAGCTCTGCCTCGCGCATAGAGTTTGCGTGCGCGCACAGATCAGGTCTCCAGGTCCTCAGCCATGCCGCACGCACTCAGAACACATCAGCCTGATGCTTAAAGCTCTGCCTCGCGCATTGAGTTTGCGTGCGCGCAAAGATCACGTCTTCAGGTCCTCAGCCATGCCGCACGCAGACAGAACACATCAGCCTGATGCTTGAAGCTCTGCCTCGGGCATAGAGTGTGCGTGCGCGCACAGATCAGGTCTCCAGGTCTTCAGCTATGCCGCACGCGGTCAAAACACATCAGCCTGATGCGTGAAGCTCTGCCTCGCGCATGGAGTTTGCGTGCGCGCACTGATCACGTCTTCAGGTCCTCAGCCATGCCGCACGCTGTCAGAACACATCAGCCTGATGCTTAAAGCTCTGCCTCGCGCATGGAGTTTGCGTGCGCGCACTGATCACGTCTTCAGGTCCTCAGCCATGCCGAACGCAATCACAACACGTCAGCCTGATGCTTGAAGCTCTGCCTCGCGCATAGAGTTTGCGTGCGCGCACAGATCAGGTCTCCAGGTCTTCAGCTATGCCGCACGCAGTCAGAACACATCAGCCTGATGCTTGAAGCTCTGCCTCGGGCATAGAGTGTGCGTGCGCGCACAGATCAGGTCTCCAGGTCTTCAGCTATGCCGCACGCGGTCAAAACACATCACCCTGATGCGTGAGCCTCTGCCTCGCGCATGGAGTTTGCGTGCGCGCACAGATCACGTCTTCAGGTCCTCAGCCATGCCGCACGCAGTCAGAACACATCAGCCTGATGCTTGAAGCTCTGCCTCGGGCATAGACTTGCGTGCGCGCACAGATCAGGTCTTCAGGTCCTCAGCCATGCCGCACGCAGTCAGAACACATCAGCCTGATGCTTGAAGCTCTGCCTCGGGCATAGAGTGTGCGTGCGCGCACAGATCAGGTCTCCAGGTCTTCAGCTATGCCGCACGCGGTCAAAACACATCAGCCTGATGCTTGAAGCTCTGCCTCGGGCATAGAGTGTGCGTGCGCGCACAGATCAGGTCTCCAGGTCTTCAGCTATGCCGCACGCGGTCAAAACACATCAGCCTGATGCTTGAAGCTCTGCCTCGGGCATAGAGTGTGCGTGCGCGCACAGATCAGGTCTCCAGGTCTTCAGCTATGCCGCACGCGGTCAAAACACATCAGCCTGATGCTTGAAGCTCTGCCTCGGGCATAGAGTTTGCGTGCGCGCACAGATCAGGTCTCCAGGTCTTCAGCTATGCCGCACGCAGTCAGAACACATCAGCCTGATGCTTGAAGCTCTGCCTCGGGCATAGAGTGTGCGTGCGCGCACAGATCAGGTCTCCAGGTCTTCAGCTATGCCGCACGCGGTCAAAACACATCAGCCTGATGCGTGAAGCTCTGCCTCGCGCATGGAGTTTGCGTGCGCGCACTGATCACGTCTTCAGGTCCTCAGCCATGCCGAACGCAATCACAACACGTCAGCCTGATGCTTGAAGCTCTGCCTCGCGCATAGAGTTTGCGTGCGCGCACAGATCAGGTCTCCAGGTCCTCAGCCATGCCGCACGCACTCAGAACACATCAGCCTGATGCTTAAAGCTCTGCCTCGCGCATTGAGTTTGCGTGCGCGCAAAGATCACGTCTTCAGGTCCTCAGCCATGCCGCACGCAGACAGAACACATCAGCCTGATGCTTGAAGCTCTGCCTCGCGCATAGAGTTTGCGTGCGCGCACAGATCAGGTCTTCAGGTCTTCAGCTATGCCGCACGCAGTCAGAACACATCAGCCTGATGCTTGAAGCTCTGCCTCGCGCATGGAGTTTGCGTGCGCGCACAGATCACGTCTTCCAGGTCCTCAGCCATGCCGCACGCAGTCAAACACATCAGCCTGATGCTTGAAGCTCTGCCTCGCGCATAGAGTTTGCGTGCGCGCACAGATCAGGTCTCCAGGTCTTCAGCTATGCCGCACGCAGTCAGAACACATCAGCCTGATGCTTGAAGCTCTGCCTCGGGCATAGAGTGTGCGTGCGCGCACAGATCAGGTCTCCAGGTCTTCAGCTATGCCGCACGCGGTCAAAACACATCACCCTGATGCGTGAGCCTCTGCCTCGCGCATGGAGTTTGCGTGCGCGCACTGATCACGTCTTCAGGTCCTCAGCCATGCCGCACGCAGTCAGAACACATCAGCCTGATGCTTAAAGCTCTGCCTCGCGCATAGACTTTGCGTGCGCGCACAGATCACGTCTTCAGGTCCTCAGCCATGCCGCACGCAGACAGAACACATCAGCCTGATGCTTAAAGCTCTGCCTCGGGCATAGAACTTGCGTGCGTGTACAGATCAGGTCTTCAGGTCCTCAGCCATGCCGCACGCACTCAGAACAAGCCAGCTTCATGCTTCAAGCACAGCCTTGCGCCCGGAGTGTGCGTGCGTGCACAGAACACGTCTCCAGGTCCTCAGCCATGGCGCACGCTGTCAGAACACATCAGCCTGATGCTTGAAGCTCTGCCTCGGGCATAGAGTGTGCGTGCGCGCACAGATCAGGTCTCCAGGTCTTCAGCTATGCCGCACGCGGTCAAAACACATCAGCCTGATGCTTGAAGCTCTGCCTCGGGCATAGAGTGTGCGTGCGCGCACAGATCAGGTCTCCAGGTCTTCAGCTATGCCGCACGCGGTCAAAACACATCAGCCTGATGCTTGAAGCTCTGCCTCGGGCATAGAGTGTGCGTGCGCGCACAGATCAGGTCTCCAGGTCTTCAGCTATGCCGCACGCGGTCAAAACACATCAGCCTGATGCTTGAAGCTCTGCCTCGGGCATAGAGTGTGCGTGCGCGCACAGATCAGGTCTCCAGGTCTTCAGCTATGCCGCACGCGGTCAAAACACATCAGCCTGATGCTTGAAGCTCTGCCTCGGGCATAGAGTTTGCGTGCGCGCACAGATCAGGTCTCCAGGTCTTCAGCTATGCCGCACGCAGTCAGAACACATCAGCCTGATGCTTGAAGCTCTGCCTCGGGCATAGAGTGTGCGTGCGCGCACAGATCAGGTCTCCAGGTCTTCAGCTATGCCGCACGCAGTCAGAACACATCAGCCTGATGCTTGAAGCTCTGCCTCGGGCATAGAGTGTGCGTGCGCGCACAGATCAGGTCTCCAGGTCTTCAGCTATGCCGCACGCGGTCAAAACACATCACCCTGATGCGTGAGCCTCTGCCTCGCGCATGGAGTTTGCGTGCGCGCACTGATCACGTCTTCAGGTCCTCAGCCATGCCGCACGCAGTCAGAACACATCAGCCTGATGCTTGAAGCTCTGCCTCGGGCATAGAATGTGCGTGCGCGCACAGACCAGGTCACCAGGTCTTCAGCTATGCCGCACGCAGTCGACACACATCACCCTGATGCTTGAACCTCTGCCTCTGCCTCGCGCATAGAGTGTGCGTGCGCGCACAGATCAGGTCTCCAGGTCTTCAGCTATGCCGCACGCGGTCAAAACACATCACCCTGATGCGTGAGCCTCTGCCTCGCGCATGGAGTTTGCGTGCGCGCACTGATCACGTCTTCAGGTCCTCAGCCATGCCGCACGCAGTCAGAACACATCAGCCTGATGCTTAAAGCTCTGCCTCGCGCATAGACTTTGCGTGCGCGCACAGATCACGTCTTCAGGTCCTCAGCCATGCCGCACGCAGACAGAACACATCAGCCTGATGCTTAAAGCTCTGCCTCGGGCATAGAACTTGCGTGCGTGTACAGATCAGGTCTTCAGGTCCTCAGCCATGCCGCACGCACTCAGAACAAGCCAGCTTCATGCTTCAAGCACAGCCTTGCGCCCGGAGTGTGCGTGCGTGCACAGAACACGTCTCCAGGTCCTCAGCCATGGCGCACGCTGTCAGAACACATCAGCCTGATGCTTGAAGCTCTGCCTCGGGCATAGAGTGTGCGTGCGCGCACAGATCAGGTCTCCAGGTCTTCAGCTATGCCGCACGCGGTCAAAACACATCAGCCTGATGCTTGAAGCTCTGCCTCGGGCATAGAGTGTGCGTGCGCGCACAGATCAGGTCTCCAGGTCTTCAGCTATGCCGCACGCGGTCAAAACACATCAGCCTGATGCTTGAAGCTCTGCCTCGGGCATAGAGTGTGCGTGCGCGCACAGATCAGGTCTCCAGGTCTTCAGCTATGCCGCACGCGGTCAAAACACATCAGCCTGATGCTTGAAGCTCTGCCTCGGGCATAGAGTGTGCGTGCGCGCACAGATCAGGTCTCCAGGTCTTCAGCTATGCCGCACGCGGTCAAAACACATCAGCCTGATGCTTGAAGCTCTGCCTCGGGCATAGAGTTTGCGTGCGCGCACAGATCAGGTCTCCAGGTCTTCAGCTATGCCGCACGCAGTCAGAACACATCAGCCTGATGCTTGAAGCTCTGCCTCGGGCATAGAGTGTGCGTGCGCGCACAGATCAGGTCTCCAGGTCTTCAGCTATGCCGCACGCAGTCAGAACACATCAGCCTGATGCTTGAAGCTCTGCCTCGGGCATAGAGTGTGCGTGCGCGCACAGATCAGGTCTCCAGGTCTTCAGCTATGCCGCACGCGGTCAAAACACATCAGCCTGATGCGTGAAGCTCTGCCTCGCGCATGGAGTTTGCGTGCGCGCACTGATCACGTCTTCAGGTCCTCAGCCATGCCGCACGCAGTCAGAACACATCAGCCTGATGCTTGAAGCTCTGCCTCGGGCATAGAATGTGCGTGCGCGCACAGATCAGGTCTCCAGGTCTTCAGCTATGCCGCACGCAGTCAGAACACATCAGCCTGATGCTTGAAGCTCTGCCTCTGCCTCGGGCATAGAGTGTGCGTGCGCGCACAGATCAGGTCTCCAGGTCTTCAGCTATGCCGCACGCGGTCAAAACACATCAGCCTGATGCTTGAAGCTCTGCCTCGGGCATAGAGTGTGCGTGCGCGCACAGATCAGGTCTCCAGGTCTTCAGCTATGCCGCACGCAGTCAGAACACATCAGCCTGATGCTTGAAGCTCTGCCTCGGGCATAGAGTGTGCGTGCGCGCACAGATCAGGTCTCCAGGTCTTCAGCTATGCCGCACGCAGTCAGAACACATCAGCCTGATGCTTGAAGCTCTGCCTCGGGCATAGAGTGTGCGTGCGCGCACAGATCAGGTCTCCAGGTCTTCAGCTATGCCGCACGCGGTCAAAACACATCAGCCTGATGCTTGAAGCTCTGCCTCGCGCATAGAGTTTGCGTGCGCGCACAGATCACGTCTTCAGGTCCTCAGCCATGCCGCACGCAGTCAGAACACATCAGCCTGATGCTTGAAGCTCTGCCTCGGGCATAGAGTGTGCGTGCGCGCACAGATCAGGTCTCCAGGTCTTCAGCTATGCCGCACGCAGTCAGAACACATCAGCCTGATGCTTGAAGCTCTGCCTCGGGCATAGAGTGTGCGTGCGCGCACAGATCAGGTCTCCAGGTCTTCAGCTATGCCGCACGCGGTCAAAACACATCACCCTGATGCGTGAGCCTCTGCCTCGCGCATGGAGTTTGCGTGCGCGCACTGATCACGTCTTCAGGTCCTCAGCCATGCCGCACGCAGTCAGAACACATCAGCCTGATGCTTAAAGCTCTGCCTCGCGCATAGACTTTGCGTGCGCGCACAGATCACGTCTTCAGGTCCTCAGCCATGCCGCACGCAGACAGAACACATCAGCCTGATGCTTAAAGCTCTGCCTCGGGCATAGAACTTGCGTGCGTGTACAGATCAGGTCTTCAGGTCCTCAGCCATGCCGCACGCACTCAGAACAAGCCAGCTTCATGCTTCAAGCACAGCCTTGCGCCCGGAGTGTGCGTGCGTGCACAGAACACGTCTCCAGGTCCTCAGCCATGCCGCACGCTGTCAGAACACATCAGCCTGATGCTTGAAGCTCTGCCTCGGGCATAGAGTGTGCGTGCGCGCACAGATCAGGTCTCCAGGTCTTCAGCTATGCCGCACGCGGTCAAAACACATCAGCCTGATGCTTGAAGCTCTGCCTCGGGCATAGAGTGTGCGTGCGCGCACAGATCAGGTCTCCAGGTCTTCAGCTATGCCGCACGCGGTCAAAACACATCAGCCTGATGCTTGAAGCTCTGCCTCGGGCATAGAGTGTGCGTGCGCGCACAGATCAGGTCTCCAGGTCTTCAGCTATGCCGCACGCGGTCAAAACACATCAGCCTGATGCTTGAAGCTCTGCCTCGGGCATAGAGTGTGCGTGCGCGCACAGATCAGGTCTCCAGGTCTTCAGCTATGCCGCACGCGGTCAAAACACATCAGCCTGATGCTTGAAGCTCTGCCTCGGGCATAGAGTGTGCGTGCGCGCACAGATCAGGTCTCCAGGTCTTCAGCTATGCCGCACGCAGTCAGAACACATCAGCCTGATGCTTGAAGCTCTGCCTCGGGCATAGAGTGTGCGTGCGCGCACAGATCAGGTCTCCAGGTCTTCAGCTATGCCGCACGCAGTCAGAACACATCAGCCTGATGCTTGAAGCTCTGCCTCGGGCATAGAGTGTGCGTGCGCGCACAGATCAGGTCTCCAGGTCTTCAGCTATGCCGCACGCGGTCAAAACACATCAGCCTGATGCTTGAAGCTCTGCCTCGCGCATGGAGTTTGCGTGCGCGCACTGATCACGTCTTCAGGTCCTCAGCCATGCCGCACGCAGTCAGAACACATCAGCCTGATGCTTGAAGCTCTGCCTCGGGCATAGAGTGTGCGTGCGCGCACAGATCAGGTCTCCAGGTCTTCAGCTATGCCGCACGCAGTCAGAACACATCAGCCTGATGCTTGAAGCTCTGCCTCGGGCATAGAGTGTGCGTGCGCGCACAGATCAGGTCTCCAGGTCTTCAGCTATGCCGCACGCGGTCAAAACACATCAGCCTGATGCTTGAAGCTCTGCCTCGGGCATAGAGTGTGCGTGCGCGCACAGATCAGGTCTCCAGGTCTTCAGCTATGCCGCACGCGGTCAAAACACATCAGCCTGATGCTTGAAGCTCTGCCTCGGGCATAGAGTGTGCGTGCGCGCACAGATCAGGTCTCCAGGTCTTCAGCTATGCCGCACGCAGTCAAAACACATCAGCCTGATGCTTGAAGCTCTGCCTCGGGCATAGAGTGTGCGTGCGCGCACAGATCAGGTCTCCAGGTCTTCAGCTATGCCGCACGCAGTCAAAACACATCAGCCTGATGCTTGAAGCTCTGCCTCGGGCATAGAGTGTGCGTGCGCGCACAGATCAGGTCTCCAGGTCTTCAGCTATGCCGCACGCAGTCAGAACACATCAGCCTGATGCTTGAAGCTCTGCCTCGGGCATAGAGTGTGCGTGCGCGCACAGATCAGGTCTCCAGGTCTTCAGCTATGCCGCACGCAGTCAGAACACATCAGCCTGATGCTTGAAGCTCTGCCTCGGGCATAGAGTGTGCGTGCGCGCACAGATCAGGTCTCCAGGTCTTCAGCTATGCCGCACGCGGTCAAAACACATCAGCCTGATGCTTGAAGCTCTGCCTCGGGCATAGAGTGTGCGTGCGCGCACAGATCAGGTCTCCAGGTCTTCAGCTATGCCGCACGCGGTCAAAACACATCAGCCTGATGCTTGAAGCTCTGCCTCGGGCATAGAGTTTGCGTGCGCGCACAGATCAGGTCTCCAGGTCTTCAGCTATGCCGCACGCAGTCAGAACACATCAGCCTGATGCTTGAAGCTCTGCCTCGGGCATAGAGTGTGCGTGCGCGCACAGATCAGGTCTCCAGGTCTTCAGCTATGCCGCACGCAGTCAAAACACATCAGCCTGATGCTTGAAGCTCTGCCTCGCGCATAGAGTTTGCGTGCGCGCACAGATCACGTCTTCAGGTCCTCAGCCATGCCGCACGCAGTCAGAACACATCAGCCTGATGCTTGAAGCTCTGCCTCGGGCATAGAGTGTGCGTGCGCGCACAGATCAGGTCTCCAGGTCTTCAGCTATGCCGCACGCGGTCAAAACACATCAGCCTGATGCTTGAAGCTCTGCCTCGGGCATAGAGTTTGCGTGCGCGCACAGATCAGGTCTCCAGGTCTTCAGCTATGCCGCACGCAGTCAGAACACATCAGCCTGATGCTTGAAGCTCTGCCTCGGGCATAGAGTGTGCGTGCGCGCACAGATCAGGTCTCCAGGTCTTCAGCTATGCCGCACGCGGTCAAAACACATCAGCCTGATGCTTGAAGCTCTGCCTCGGGCATAGAGTTTGCGTGCGCGCACAGATCAGGTCTCCAGGTCTTCAGCTATGCCGCACGCAGTCAGAACACATCAGCCTGATGCTTGAAGCTCTGCCTCGGGCATAGAGTGTGCGTGCGCGCACAGATCAGGTCTCCAGGTCTTCAGCTATGCCGCACGCGGTCAAAACACATCAGCCTGATGCGTGAAGCTCTGCCTCGCGCATGGAGTTTGCGTGCGCGCACTGATCACGTCTTCAGGTCCTCAGCCATGCCGCACGCAGTCAGAACACATCAGCCTGATGCTTGAAGCTCTGCCTCGCGCATAGAGTTTGCGTGCGCGCACAGATCAGGTCTCCAGGTCCTCAGCCATGCCGCACGCAGTCAGAACACATCAGCCTGATGCTTAAAGCTCTGCCTCGCGCATAGAGTTTGCGTGCGCGCAAAGATCAGGTCTCCAGGTCTTCAGCTATGCCGCACGCAGTCAGAACACATCAGCCTGATGCTTGAAGCTCTGCCTCGGGCATAGAGTGTGCGTGCGCGCACAGATCAGGTCTCCAGGTCTTCAGCTATGCCGCACGCGGGTCAAAACACATCAGCCTGATGCGTTGAAGCTCTGCCTCGCGCATGGAGTTTGCGTGCGCGCACTGATCACGGTCTTCAGGTCCTCAGCCATGCCGCACGCTGTCAGAACACATCAGCCTGATGCTTAAGCTCTGCCTCGCGGCATGGAGTTGTGCCGTGCGCGCACTGATCACGTCTTTCAGGTCCTCAGCCATGCCGAACGCAATCACAAACACGTCAGCCTGATGCTTGAAGCTCTGCCTCGCGCATAGAGTTTGCGTGCGCGCACAGATCAGGTCTCCAGGTTCTTCAGCTATGCCGCACGCAGTCAGAAACACATCAGGCCTGATGCTTGAAAGCTCTGCCTCGGGCATAGAGTGTGCGTGCGCGCACAGATCAGGTCTCCAGGTCTTCAGCTATGCCGCACGCGGTCAAAACGCATCACCCTGATGCGTGAGCCTCTGCCTCGCGCATGGAGTTTGCGTGCGCGCACAGATCACGTCTTCAGGTCCTCAGCCATGCCGCACGCAGTCAGAACACATTCAGCTGATGCTTAAAGCTCTGCCTCGCGCCATGGAGTTTGCCGGTGCGCGCACAGATCACGGTCTTTCAGGTCCTCAGCCCATGCCGCACGCAGACAGAACACATCAGCCTGATGTAAAGCTCTAGCCTCGCGCTATAGACTTGCGGTCGCGTACAGAACCAGGTCTCCAGGTCCTCAGGCCATGCCGTCTACTGCATGTCAAGACACAAGCATCAGCCTGATGCTTGAAGGCACAGCCTCGGGCCATAGAGTGTGCGTGCGCGCCAACAGATCAGGTCTCACAGCGTCCTCAAGCTATGGCCGCCCGCCTGGTCAAACACATCAGCCTGATGCCTTTGAAGCTCTGCCTCGGGCACTAGAGTGTGCAGTGCGCGCACAGATCAGGTCTCCAGGTCTTCAGCTATGCCGCAACGCGGGTCAAAACACATCAGCCTTGATGCTTGAAGCTCTGCCTCGGCATAGAGTGTGCGTGCGCGCACAGATCAGGTCTCCAGGTCTTCAGCTATGCCGCACGCGGTCAAAACACATCAGCCTGATGCTTAAGCTCTGCCTCGCGCATAGAGTTTGCGTGCGCGCACAGATCACGTCTTCAGGTCTCAGCCATGCCGCACGCAGTCAGAACACATCAGCCTGATGCTTGAAGCTCTGCCTCGGCATAGAATGTGCGTGCGCGCACAGATCAGGTCTCCAGGTCTTCAGCTATGCCGCACGCAGTCAAAACACATCAC